>JABFOX010001227.1:0-13478 GCA_022817665.1 Axea sp. ZL-2020
AAAGGAGAACATACGACTTTTAATAAACAAAAGTTTAAAGAATGTCGATGAATTCAAAATGTTTCATATAAATTTATATATCCTATACTTATATATATTTGTAATAATTGTTCATAATGCAATATAACAATTTATCATATCTCAAATATGATTAGTTTTTAAAACTAGGAAATGCATAAAAATTGTTTTATATTTGTGAAGGATATCGAGTGTTTCCACATTTTTAACGCGTTAGCACCGAAATCTTTAATCAAAGTTTTTCTAAAATAAATGTTACAGTTCACAAAACTCAGTTTGCACATTTAAAATAATGTTCTCTTATGACGTATCGTTTCAGTATAATCATTTAATTCGTGCAATTATCAAAGAACTCTTATTATTCTTTTAAATTTCTATTCGCTATAAAAGTTAAGACGATCTTTTTTAAACCATGCGAGACACAGTCAACGTTTGCCGTACAATTAGAAGGAATACATTAAAACTAAAGTTTGTAAAATAAAAATACTTTTATTGATCGAAAATAATTACTGCTGCTAATAGTAATTATTAATAACTATTATTAAAGTATATGAAAATATTTATTTTCAATAAAGCAATTATTTGCATTGATGTACATTAAACTGTGGGTGATATTTTATAAATAGTTAATCACTCACTAAATTAAATTGAATGTTATTATTTGTAGAATTAATTTCGCTTGTGTAAAAATTTAGTATTGCGTTGTACGTGAAAGATTACTTCTGTAATAACTTGAAAGATTCGTTTTAAAGTTACTAATAAAAACGATTATCTTAAATGAAAAAAATTTTTATTGCGCTTTAAATATGGTATAATGAACGACATTTAACTGAGGCGTACGTAAAATATTTAGAATTCTATTTTAACGCAGGAAATTATGTTGATATTAATGTTTCATTTTGTTGAGGCTTTAAAAGTGAAAATAGAAAACTTTATTTTATAGTACACAAAATTATATTGCAGAAAACTGAAGTAAACTAAAATTAAACACCAACCGGGTAATACAAATTTATAAAAGCATTTCGTTTTGCATAAGATTAAAGTTTTGATTGCATAATATAACAATCGAAATTGCGCCACTTTATCACAATATCTCGAGTCTCTTATTTTTTATTAACTGTATCAGATTTATTTATAATTTTAAATTAAATTTTCTGCATTGGTAATAGCCAATTGGATCAAAGTAAAAATAACTATTAAATCAATGTTGGATCAACTTTGACCTGCTAACATCGACATTCAGCGTTTCAAATGACATTAACACGTCGTGTTAAAACTCAAAATTTATATTAATTGTTCCATCCAATGTTAAAACATCCAATGTTAGAAGCTGGGAGGAATGACTGTTCTATGTTGAATAGATGTTGAATAGCACATCTAGATCAGTTATGGATGAATTTGAATGCATTAATGTTAGTATTAAATTTATGAATAATATTGCGCAAACTGTAGTTAAGATAACGCTGGACTGATATTGACACTCAACTGTAAAACAACATCAAAAGAATAATAGCAAATGGCAACGCTGCATTTTGCTTAATTAATAACAAAATAGTTATAAGTATGACTCAGAGTTATGTCATGTAACTTATAACTTCTGGAATCAGAGTTCAAATTTCGAAAACGATAAACAATATTACTATACTGTTAATAACAATATAACATCACAATTTTTTTGTATAATTTCCATTTTATATTATTTACGGATTATAATGTGTTACAATAACTTTGCTCATAAATTATATTATTGCTTAAGAACAAACACAAATTCAATACAAAAAAATACCATGCTTTGATCATACGAATAAATTTGATTCGTTCACTTTCGTATATGTAACACCTCATTTTCCTGCAGAAGAAGAAAAGCACCCTAGTAGACTTTTTTCAGACAAATGTATCTCATCATGAAAAATATGCTTTTTCGTGAACATTTAAATGCGGCGGGGACAATAAGATTTCTGAATCGCCAATAAAAAACTAGAAAATTGAAATAATGCTTTTTCTATCTCAGCATGGGTAGCAATATGTGTGACAGATAGAAAGAATTGCAACAAAAGTTCAAGCAACGATTCGTTCAAATTTTACGGACATTTTACTTATTGTCTGGCGCTTGTAGGTTAAAATGCAAAAGAGAAAAAAGATCGATAGAAAAACATAAAGTATTGGAACAACGACAGTCAGAGTTTAGCATTATCGTGAAGATCTTGAAATGTATCAAAAAGAATGTCACTAGTTATCATTTTCAATTAATCAATCAATGCACAAAGTGTAAATTAAAGGTATTGGAATTTTATTAAATTTTATTAAAACTTAAATCAACGTCATTTAAACGTTCGAAGATTGTACACTGCTTTACATGTGTGACGCCAAATATATGACATAATAATTACATAATATAATAAATGTTAAAATAATGAAAAAGATCATGAAAGAAGATGAAAAATCACGTACTCATTAATTAAAGAGTAAAGTAATTGAATGAAAAAATGTATGTCAATGCTTGCAACAGTGCACTTTTATAGTAGTATTACATAATTATAAAAACTTTTGTATCGTAAATTCTATTTTTATATTCTTTCGTGTGAAGAATTCTTCCCAATATACAGAACATTTCTTCAAACATAAAAATAAATATATTAAGTGACATAATATTTTAGTATTTTGCTCATGGACATAAACGAGAAAAATAAAATTAAATTCACTTTTCTTATTTTAGTTGTTAAAACTTCAATTAAGGAAAATTTATTTGATAAATTGGAAAACACAGATTCAATTTTAGATTTTTATACAAATCGATTTTAATAATGGATGGTTCTATCAAACTTTGTTAAATTCATTCCAATTATTCAAATAAATTGTCTGATCGCATTTCTTTGTAATCAAATGTTGTAATTAAATTTACATAGCTATAAAATTAAGTTGAGAACCATATATCTGTCAATTTCAATGCAAAATAATTCGACAAAATCTATTTTAGAAAAAAACTGTTATTCAAATACTTATGAAAATTAAAATACTGTAGATACAAAAATATTTGCATAAACATACAAAATCAAGTCTAAAAATATGTTAAAGTTAATTGATTTCTTCTGAGTTTTTCAAAAGTTTCTATATTTTTTCTATTCTTTTGCTACAACAATTCTTCGTAATCTTATTAAAGCTTTCCAGGTTTTTTTCGAGTTCCATCAAATTCTTTAGAATATCTTAATCGCCTTAAACTTCATCAGATTTTTGTTAACTGTTCGGATTCTCTCATGTAGAATAAAAATTTATTTAGAATTTACTCATTTTGTTATACCGTGGATACCATTTGTTGTACCGTGGATATCAATGAAGAAGAAATGTGCATGCATTTCATATAACTTTTTTTGTTTAAATTAATCATGTAAAGTATTGTATTAAAATATTAATCACATTATTAATTTCTTCGTCAATTCTGCTTAATATTTTGTTAAATAGAGAAACACTAAGAATTATTCTTATTTTAATAATATTTAAAATTCAATAAGTTTAATTTAATTATAAATTAAACAACAATAAGAGAAGTAAAATTTTATTTATAAAACAAATCTTCGAAATGTTATTATTTATCTTCAAAATAGTAATTGTTCTATATCGTTAGGTAAATAATTCTGGTCATTTAATTAAATACCATTCAATGTAGTTATATTATTAACAATTTAAAATATCAATATGTTAAATATCAATAGAATTGAATAACACATGTAACCATGAATGATCTATTCATTTTTGTAAAATGAAATTCTTTCAGTGTTAGATTAACAACAAAATACAAAAAAAAAAAAAAACAAAAACAAAAAGTATAATGAAGGATTGTTTCGAAAAAAATAAAATTTCTTATAATTCTGAAAAATAAATAAAATATAATTCTTTTTAGAAAATCAGACAAATTACTAACTTTCAAAAGACCAATTTTCCATTTCTGACGAGGAAAAATTATTAATGTATGTACTGCATTAGAATTATTTGTTCTGACTTCATGGCAAAATCTGTTAAAGTTTGGGACAGTTTAGAAAAGTTTGTCCCAATTTTTATATTAAACTGATAAAGAGAAATGTAACCTTAGAATCATGTAAAGTTTCTAATATTTTTTTTTCGTGAAGTATATTCTAAACAGTTTGCAGAATTGAAAATAGCAGAGTAACGAAAATACAAAAAATCTGCAAAGTTTTAAAATAACTGAGAAATGACCACAAAAATCTAATTGAACTCTAAAAAGTTTAAAAAGTCAAAATAAATCTAAAAATATTATGAAAAATGTAATTTTCAAACTAAAAGTCCTATTTTTTATACATTTTTGTTTCTATTTTGCTGTGATGTTTGCAAATTTATCTATGATTGCATAAACATATATCTGCAGGAGAATTTAAGTAGTCTAAATCGAATTAAGTCTGCCGATTATTTTCCAATGTGCGAAATGAATACTGATGGTTATCTTTTAGAAAACTGAAAATGTACCATGGAAAAGGTATACGTAATGGAAACATTCCTCTATAAATTTGAACATTCGAATAGAACTTTGTTATTCCCCTGCCCTTTTCCTCTCAAAATCAATTTTTATTTTTTAGTATACCACTATATCAAATGAAATTCGTACTAACTATGACGCACACGGAATCAGTTTTTCTCTCGAATTTATAAACGAATAAGTGACAGATATGATTTGCAGAAATATATAAAATATCTTCCGAAGCAAAACTTTTACATTGACTTTATTACATTCAAATAAATTTGTTTCATTTGTTTAAAATTAAAATTAAATGTTCAAACTTTGATATTGACTTAATAATAAATTTCACGCAAAAATTACAAAAAGTTGCTGCAAAAGCAGATGTCATTTTGAAACAAAGACGTTTACATTTGGTCTCGATAAAAGGACACGATATAAGAACGCATAAAGGAAAACAGTTTGACGTGAAAAGGTGCTTGTTCTGTCATGGACGAAATGAAACATCAATGTTTAACATTAAACACGAATATTTGATTCTTAGAGAATTTAAATGTAATGTGCCATCTCAATCTAATATAAGTAAAAGGTACTTTAAGCATAATTAATTTCTCAGTTCATTAAAAAGATATTATGAATTGTATTTCAATCTTTTTCTTGATGAAATTCCTATTTTCATATGGATTCCTTAATAAATGTTCATACGTTCATGAAATGAAAGTATAAATAATACTCCTGGAAAAATAAAATGTCTTTTTATTTTAAGAAGAATATTGTTATTTTAACCGAAATATTTTTATTATAAAGGAATTTTCGAGCAATTTTTCTAAGTGTTGAATTTTGTAATATGAATAAAAGTGAAAATAGAGTTTTCTGAAAAATTTGTGATGCAGAAATTATGTGTGCTAAGAAAATTCTAGTAAATGCATTTATTTTCTAATCGTAAAATGTCTCAAGTTGACTAAGTATCTTATATTTCATTTACATTTAAAGAAATAGGTTAAAAATTCTTTTATAACAAGTGAATTCCGGTAAAATTCTTCCTTTTACAATAAAGGAACAATTTTATGACTGTAGCAATATTATTCATATTTTAAAAGAACCGTTTTATGTACATATTGTAAGAAAAATCTAATTCGTAACAAGCAAAATTTAAAAACAAACCAGATTTTAATGCGCGGATGTTTTTATATGGTAGAATTCGTATACAATTTCATATTATGTATACATATGAGAATTAATTCGTTTATTCAGTTAAAAATATTTTGTATGATACAGACATTTCTTCGCTTGTAAATTACATATAATAAAGCACAATTTCAAGTTTTTTTGTTTAAAAATAATTATAATGAAAATTGTAATTAAATCTGCAAAGTAAAATGATTAAAATATTCTAAAACTTCATGAAAATTTTTGACAGTATGTCATTACGATATCTGAAAATATCTTGTAATATTTCATAAACGCGCATGTACGAATTACTACAAAGTCTAATATTACAAAGTGAGAAACACATTTGTAAAATAAAAGATCATACTTTAAATAATGAAATTACTGTAAAAAATGTATGTCATTTTAAATGAATTATATATAATCACCAAATAAATATTATATAATATTTTCAAAGGAGAAAACGTTAAAATTATGAATTTCAAGAAAAATGATTTCTCTTTTTTTTTGTAAAATTGATTTCAATTATAATTTCAATTGTAACTATGAATTAGTATTAAAAATTTATCGATCTAATTTAATTTCTTCATGCGGTTTGAAATGGTATTTGGAATATACATTTCACGAATGATTTTTCTCGTGTACAAGCGTTGAATATTAAGTATTTGTAGAAGAACAGTTTTATGCAATTGAATTAATAAGACTTTGATCCATTACGAGAGGAGTAACCACTCGATCAATACAAGTTCTTCTTGAAGAAAAACGAAACAGATGAGGAAACGAAAAGAACGAAAATTCAGTTATAGAAGACGGCTTGTTGCGTTATACACGTGTGTAAAAGTCTTTTACGACTTTCTCTTGATCCAATCATACGATTATACAGAATTGTACTCATAGTCCGAGTATACTTTCGTAGTAAAATCCCGGTAGCTCATCAAATCGGAAAGCAGACCATTACTTCGTCGAGCGAAATTCAATTTACGATCGAGCCACCAGTGTCATAACGACGTTTCCGGAAATCTATGATCTCAATGTATTCAAATAAGCTATAATCTCAAGAGAAATATTGCACTGATTTTAAGCACTAACGAAGCTCTACTCTCGAGTCAATCTCGTCGTCCCATCATTACCGCATTACGTTTCACGCTTCGATTATTTTCTCGATAATTTGTAATATCGCATTTTTCTCTCATAGCAAGGCTGAAATTGAACTCTCGCGTTGTCAAACAAATTATTTCCCAAATTTCACGACGTATTTTCTAAATATTTAAAACATCCAAAATATTTTCGTCAAACATTGTTGTTTTATTGTGAAAAAATAAACAAGTCAAACCTTCACACATTATATCATTTCAAATCTTTTTTGAACAATTAAATAGAAGTATTCGATAAAGAGCATTGCTATAATTTGTTCCATGACTAATGCAAAACTATACATTATACGTAAGCAAACGTATAAATATGTAAGAGAAAATGCTGAAGTAAAATATTAATAAAAATAATTTATTACATTTATTTTTATTATCCGATATTTTAATAATTTTTTAATGCGGTATGTGAATAGCATTGTTTTCTTTTTCATGTATTTCAAGCATTGAAATTCAATACGCAAGCCTCCATAAATCATAGCTGAAGCACGGACGTTGAATGTAACAAGTGAGCAACGAATCGAATAACGGTTAAAATAGCATATGTTGCAGAACGGAAGAACGAGTTCTTTTGTTTGATCCTGATATTAACCGCTTCCGCGTCATGGCTGTGCGATTGACAAGACCAGACATTAATTAAATCGGTGTCACAGATTACTCGTTTTACAATTTTATCAAGAAGCATTGACGATAAGCGACTTCCTGTCGACTTTACGTCATTATATTTACAGTTCTGTACTATGATTTAATAGTTTTGTTGTAACCATTATAATTATTGTCGATGCATATAAGCAATTTACAGTTGTAGACCTGAAATTGTTTATGTTATGAATAATCACATGAATCATTACTAAATTAATTTTCATAAATATGTTATATTTGTATTGCTGTGAATGAATTTTCATTAAATTACAAAAATATGGTCAATAAAGAAGCAAAGCATATTAAGAAGAGATGAAAAGAAAAAAAATTATTGTGATAAAAATAATGAACATATTTCATCTTACCATTTGAGTATTGGTTATTAGTACAATATGGTATTCAAAGAAGTTGATGCGATTGCAATCAAGGCGGCTCTGGAATGCCGAACTAAAGTTTTAGATGCTGGTACGAAGATGAATTATACGTTTTCAAAAGTGAATATTTAGTATGGATAGTTTGATTATCTAAGCTTTGAAGTTTCAGAAACCTGTTAATAAACTATATAACTAGGTAGAAATTGCGTGTTAATCTGTGAATTCAAAATACAATATTAAAATAAAAAAAACTTTCTTTGTTTAAATTGTTAATAATTAAACGCACCGAGGAAATTCTCACTTGACCGTTTAGTTTTTGTGCTTATGAATTAATTAGAACACGCGTAATTTTTACTCATTAATTAGTAACAAAAAACATTATTCTGTCATTTTTACACAACTTTTACTCAGTACAAATATTTTATTTTATTTTATTTTAATTTGGATTTATTGTGTTTTATTAATATTTTATAATTTAATCTGGATATATTGTGTTGTATTTAAATTATTTTAATTTTAATTAATATTATTAAATTGATTTATTTTATGCGAAAAGTAATAGTTACTCTAACAAAGCGTCGTTCATTAATAATTTAACAAGCACTTTTACCTGCAATTTTCAATTTATCGATATATTTAATTACTTGTAAAAACTTGCCATTGAACCTTCTAGTATACGGAGAAAAATTCATAGATTAAAAAAAATGTGACGTATAATACGAAAATACGACATTCGTGGTGAAGACCAAAATAATGTCTATAAATTTAATAAATTAAATTTTTGTAGTAAATGAAATAAAAATATGAACGTTCATTCACAATAAAGCAATTTTTCTAATTTGCGCATGTTCCACTTTTATGACATGTACTCTTTTTCGTATATTTTTCCATATACGTTTATTAATTTTGTCATTATTGTTTTTTAAAAGCATGTTCATTTTACAAATAATATTTCACAGCATATTCAGTTCGTGAGTTATTCTGAACTGAAATAACGAGAATCATAATTTAATAACACTGTTCACGTTTTCAAACTGTTTTTTGCATAATGAGTGAATTATTTAAAGACTAATTTTTATCAGAAGTAAATTCTTATTACACTCATGTAAAATGTAATTTATAAAATGTGAGTTTTCAAGAATGGAAACAACGTTACAATTTATACTTTTGCAGAGTATAACTTAATGCAATCCCACTTTTATTTGAATAGTTCATGGAGATGGTTGTAATGTAAAATAATTAATTACCTAACTAACCACTAGTCAAAACAGTTAAGCACGCTGCATTGTGTTTGGAATATAATTTGATTAAAACGAATATTCATACATCGATAGTAATGAATTGATGGGGTTTCGAAAGATACACCAACAAATTGGAATTATTTTTATCGATTTCTTTAAAATATCTTCTTTTACTTTGTATGTTGAAAAATTTCACTTTTTCAATTACTTTACAAGCTTGACCTAATTCAATGAGACATAGAATGAAAACTATGAATAATACATCGTTACTTTTATTTATCATATTTTTCTGTTAAATTTATTACACGCTCGTTGACAGTAGACAAGCATGCAAATATACAAATAATTATTTAATTACGTTTTATTTTCTCGTCTGTTTATTACTATTACATATTTTGTAATAATAACTGTACTTCTTCAGAACTCAACTAACTTATTTTTACTTTTAAAAGTTTGAATTTGTGGAGAAGCAAAATATATTTTAACTTTTTTGCAAAATATAATTACATTCACAATTGAGACGGTTTACGGGAAAAGGGCGTGTAGGCATGAACTTTGTTTAAGATAATTGGGCTTGAAAGTTTTCTTGTGTTACGTAAAATAGAACGAATATAGCTGGAACATTTTTCATAATACATCGCAAACATATCTGAATAATTGCAGAATGAATACCTCCATTATTAATACATAATATAATAATTGATTAAAACTAAATTTATGAATAAAATTAATACTAGGTGGGAAAGAAGTACCACGTGTTATCGTTTACTGCATAAAAGTTGAATGTATTACTTTAATTTTTGAAACACCATTTCCAAAATGTTTTACGAGTCTAAAGAAAATGAAATTGAAATGTCATTCATTTTATGCATACCTACACATTTTATTTCATCCTTTCAATACAATATTTCAATAACGTCTTATTTTTTATTTACTACATTTAATATTAAATATATATATAAAGTAACGGTATTCTATTTACACGCATTCGTGAATATACTGCGAAGTGAAGTATTTGTTTGAAACCTGGCAAATTCGAGTGTAGGTGATAGTCTGGTTATTGAGCGAAAATGGGAATTGCGTCGCCTTCCGGTACGTCAAATTGAACATTTTCAACGAGTCTTCTGATGCTGCACGGTGGCGAATCCCACTTTGCAGTTATCAAAGGCCGCTTCACCGCATATAAATTGACATTACTTTTCGTTCGATGAAACCAAAATCGTGGTATTAATCGAGCGATATTGCGTCGCTTGATGTTGACATCAATTTTGGCGGCGATGTAAGATACGTGTGCATTATACATGCAATTAGTTAGAGCATATTTCAATTATTGTCAAATTTTCGACTAGATTGACGTTTAATTCTAATCACTGCTTATTGCATCACGTTGCGGAACTTAATTTCGCAAGTGCGATATTGATAATCGTTCATTGAATGTAGTAAATATTTTGCTTTGAGTTGTCGTTGTACCTATAAAGTGCTCACGTAAATTGGTTATTGTTCAGCTTGCCAAGTGCCTCATAGCAGCAACTGTTCTGTTTGTTAAATAAAGCGTTTAAGTTTTCAATGATATATTGAATTAAGTAATTTAGAAATATACGTTATAAATTCTCAAATTTAATTTTGATTGCTTTATAAATAGATGATTGAATACTGAATTGAATTTGCAATACAGAATAATTTCACTTATTTTTATACTTTAATAATGTTAATTATTATGCTTGTACTAAATTATCTTAATTAAATGTATAAAAGTTTATTACGATTATTATATTGCTTCATTATGTTATATTACTGTTACGTTTTTAATTTAATTTCCCTTCATTTTTTGTTGTGTAAGTTTTTGCCCCACTGTGTCCAAATTACCCGAATCGATGGTCTATTTTTACAAAACATTTTTATCGTTTAAATTTATCTTTTCCTTCGTTTAACGATCTATTTAAAAATGTTTACAACCATAAATATATCTCAAAGAGCAACACAGTTGACTTGCACAAAGGATTTGTATACCATTAAATAAATATATAAAAACATTTGTGATTCTGTGGCGCTATTCTGAGTTGGCTTTATACATTAAATTTTCATTCGATTCGCTTACTGTACATTTTATTCCAGCATTTTGGTCAAAATATTTAACAGGATTAAACTGTAATAAAAACATTTTCTACGAGTCTAATGTACATTTTTCAACATTGTATTATTGATTACGTTTATTCTGCTAAAAAAGAAATAAGAAAAACACGCACACGAACAAAAAAACCAAAACTAATAAGCCCGCACGAATAACGCAAAATTTTATATATGTTGAAAAACATTACGCAAGCATTTGTAAGTTTACGGTTGCGTACATATGTTGACTTTTAAACGTAGCGATAAAAAATATCAATTCTTCGAAGTTGCAATTGAAAAGATAAGCAGGATAAAATTTCGTGTAATGCAGATGCTAGATAGGGAAAGGAATTACAAATGAATCCTACCTTACTCTGATATAAATCCAGTTAGTTAGCAAAACCACTGGTTTTTATTAGTAATCACAGTGGTAATTTAAAATTAAGTTGTTGGCTTGAGTTGAAATCTGAATAACAAACAAAAAAAAAATGTAGATTTAAATTGACACATTTTGGATTCATTAAATATGTCAAATACAATTTCACCTGCTAATTACTTATGTTTAAAAAAATAATTTGTATAAATAATATAATTTGAATTCAATCTAATTTATTCTTTAATTTCACTATAACAGTATATTTATAATGAATTTATGATTAAATATAATATTTTCGAAGTATTTTTGTATTTGAAAAAAAATAAATAAATAAATAAATAAATAAATAACTTTAATTAATTTCAAAGCTTGATTTCATTTCTTAAACTTGTAACCATAATAATTAGGTATCTATAAAGTTAATTATACAAATTTAGTTTAATCCGTTGAATTGAAAGGATTATGAGAAGTAAAAAACTATTAAATTATCAGTGGCAATGAACTCAATGAGTTAGTGTCAAAGAGAGATTTACTGTTGCGCTTTTGTACAACCAAACTTAAGCTAATTTATTTCTAAACTAGTATGAGTGCAAATTTATATAATAAAAAGGATTCATCAGTAAATTTGGCTTGTATTAGAATCAAATCAAATTCATTTAAAGACATACCATATATTAATAAAAAAGATGATTTTCGTTAATGAGTGAATTGTTTTTTACAAAGTAAAATTTAAACTGTTTTAGAGATTATATTTCTAGCATTGAAAAGATTAAATATATATTTATTTAATTATAATATTGCAATTTAAGATATTAGTTTATCATTTAATTCGTATTTTATATATTTACCAATGTTATAAGCAACTTTCTCAGCAATTCATTATAAAAAATATTAAATATTAACCTGAGAGTGAAATCATTTATATTGTATTATCAGAGATTCATCATACAGTTCTGTCATCGATTTATTCAGCAATTTTCTTATGGATTTAACCATTAATTTTATAAATTGTCTCGTTAATCGTTTCATACTTTTAACTTAAAAAACTAACGTGAAATATTCAATTGAAATGATTTATAACAAATGAAAAACGTGGATGCAAGAGAAATTCATTACATTCTAATCATAAAACAATTTATAATTAAATAAAAATGGTCTACATTAACTAAATGTTCGAATTATAATACACATTCTAAACTCCAGTATATAATTTTTTGGATTTATATTGTTGAGTCTTCCAAGAATAGCTTTCCCAAGAAGCTTCGATTTCAATTATCTAATTCTAATATTAAAATTTCATTACAATCGCAAATATTTATCATCATTTTTTTAGTATATTTGGCATGATTAATTACATGTCTTTGACACATACAGCTAAAGTTTTTTTTCTTTTTTATTTTTTTTTTTTTTTTTTGTAAAATGCACGATACGTATTTCATATTAATAATATACGTATTTTTAACATTATTAAATCAAAATTTCATCACCTCCATTTTCATTAATACATCAATAATTCAAAATGAAATTCGATTCAAATTATGTAAACTTAGAACATATAAATTATTTCCTCAAATAATACTGGAATTTTTTCATATATTTTATCATATTATGATTTAATATTTTTAGACATATTATTACGAAATTTTTCATAAAAATACAATACAGTCATGTAACAAAAATGAATTTTAATAAAAAAGTCAATTTTTATCAATAAATTAATTTAATATAATACTTTACGATATTTCGTTTATTTTTTATATTCCATAGAAATACAATAATTCTTAATATGTTGCTTAATAAAATTGATATCTTATTTAGCAGTATAGTAAAACAGTATTTTTATCATATAAATAATGGTTGTGTATTTAATATATTAATTATTTTCACACTGATTTTTTTCCCAGCAATAAGCATATGAATATTTAATATTTA
>JABFOX010001228.1:0-13478 GCA_022817665.1 Axea sp. ZL-2020
ATAATCATATCTTAGATAGCAATTTGTGCAGAGAATAATTTATATTTATTATATATTATTAATTTATTAACATTTCTCTATATATTAGATACATATTCAGCATTAAATAAACATTTAATTATTTGTTTTAATGCCAATATTCTATCAAAACTATAGAAAAATATTTACGATGCTCCAACAATATTATTAGATCATTTTTATAATACTCCGACTCAAGAACTGAAATCAAAACGGTAGTTGTACTAGATCAATATGTTTACCAAGATTTTACGTCAAGCAAATTTATGTTTGAAAAGTTGAACATAACTTAGTTAAAAATGGATATCATTTTATACAATATGTTTTTGATTAATTGTATCTTTAAACATCATTAAAGTGCACGATTATTTTGTTAAATGAAAAAAATCAAAATAAGAAATTATCAAAATAATTGATAATTCAAAGCAGTCACTGATAATTTCAACTTATAAATCAGATTTTAACTGAACACTAATTAACCGGTGTTAAAGGTATCAAATAACAAAAAATATTCTGTATTTGAATTAAGTGTACAACTAAGATCTTAGCTAAGTTTCTAAATAAATACTTAAACCAATTGTATACTGAACTAGGTCTTGTTTTCGTCAATCTAAGTTTTCGAATGTTCTTACTGAGGAAGATATTTAGGATCCTTGATCGGTGTTTACGTAAAATATGAAAAAAAAAATATACAACTATCAGATTTTTATTTAAATTCTCATTTTACTCTTTATAAAAAATATTAATTACATATCTAATTAATCTCCTAATAGGATCTGATTATAAATTAGAGATACTTAAAAAATACCTGCTTTCAGTCATCTGAATACCTTATCAGAACACCATCAGGATGATATTTGCGATATTTTTTACATTAGTCAATATAAATTTCTCAAACCACTCCAATCTAATTTAATATTAAAGCTAATCTAACTCCTTTTGTAAATGCTTACTATACTACAAATTAAAATATCATTGTATCTCCATATTTCGCAGCCCCCGACAGTAATAATGGTCCTTGTGAGTATAAAACAAACCACTTCTATCGGTCTGCTATGTTGCTGAATGTCATACTGTTACACTTGCACTTGCATGTTCATAATAAGTACATATTTCACTAATATTTCTATTCGCATTCAGTACACTTCTGCTTTATTATAGCATTATTACATAACGTGTGATGACATTCACTTTATGAATTGCCAAGTAGCAATTTAATGTAATCCTCCAATATTTGATTAATTTCAAATTGTATTTATAAATTTCGCATTGACTGCAGCAATGAATTTCCCATCGAATCATTTAACGACTGTTAATTTAAATATATGATAAAATATGCATGCTATCATCGAATTATTTGTAATAAATATATTTAAAAGTATTTATGCGCGCAATATAAATTTAATTACTTTATTTTCGCTTATATTTCACGAGACAGATCTATCTGCATGATTTATATTCATGTTTGAGCATTTCATAGTAAATCACGGACTTATGAAAATTTCAAAGTTCTTACAATTCACATGAAACAATACAAATATTACTATGCATGAGTTTGTTTCAAGAATTTAAAGTTATAAAAATCATCACGAACATTTTTCAAATATCATCTTCTGAATCTAAGTTTTATGGCACTGCTACATTCTTACAATCAGTATGAGTACTGACGAAATGAAAGTATGATGAAATTTGGCCTAAGACAGCAGCTATAATTATTATTTAAAATACATTCGTCTGTACTCTATTGAATGTATAAAGCTTTAGCTCTATAATTCCTTAAATAAATTAGGTGTTATTTACGTGGTGGACGAGTTGGATTACGAGCAAAAGAAGCAGTACGAATTAACGGTCAGAGCCACGGACAGTGTATCTGGAGTCTTTGCAGAAGTGCTCGTCAGCATCCTTGTTCTTGACGTCAATGACTGTCCGCCAGAATTTTCACAGGATTCATACAACATTTCTGTCTCAGAAGCTGTACCTCTCGGTTCATCTATTCTCAAAGTTTCCACTAAAGATAATGATACGGGTAAATATTTTAACACACATCAATAAATAAACAAAAAATAAAAATTCAGAGAACTTTAAATATCAACAATATTTGAAATTGAACAACTTCTAATAATAAACATAAATGAACACTTCGCTTTGAAATATAATAAGTTGATATGTTTTCAGGTATCAATCAAAAGATTCGTTACGTTATTGAAAATGATACATATAGCAGCAATGATCTGTTTCATATAGACTCGGAGGAAGGGGTCATTTTTTTGAAGAGATCTTTGGATCACGAAGCTTATGATTCACATCACTTTACAGTCATAGCCATTGATCAAGGTGTTCCTAGTTTGTCAAGCACAGTACACGTTTGGGTAACGGTAGTCGATATGAATGATAATCCTCCTAAATTTGAACAGCCTTCTTATTCGTGTTCATTATCCGAACATGCACAAAGGGGTCAATTCGTTACGGTTGTATCAGCAAGTGATTCAGATTTTGTAGATGACAAATTAATATACACGATCGTTGGTGGGAACGAACAGCAAACGTATAAAATTGATCAGTTGACGGGTATCATAACACTGATAAATATGCAAAATTTTGGGGAACAAAAACTAACGATGCTCAACGTATCGGTTACGGATGGCGTGTACACTAGTTTTACTCGAGTAAAAATTGAAATTCTTCCATCTAACACACACAGCCCGAAATTCGCAGATCCGGTAGTAGAAGTCACTGTATTCGAGAATCAACTGCCAGGACGTTTAGTAACCAGTGTCGTTGCTACGGATGATGACTTTGGAGACTACGGTTCAGTTGTTTACTCGATATCCTCTGATTTAATAAAAGAAACTTTTGATATCAACAGAATAACTGGTGAAATAACTACAAAGAAAAAGTTAGATCGGGAGTACAAAAATCTTTATGAGATTCCTGTAATAGCTACCGATGGTGGCGGTAAATCGGGATTTCTAAATGTCAGAGTGAAGATAGGGGATGAAAATGATAACGCACCTATTTTTTTACTTAAAGAATACAAAGTTTCGATTAATAGTAATTTGACAGTGAAAATGCCATTTTTAAAAGTAAAGGCAGTTGATACAGATGAGGCAGACAGTGCGAAGATCGAATATTCGATATATGAATTACAGACTTCTGAAGCTAAAAATCTTTTTGGAATAAACAAAGACACTGGAGCATTATTTTTGTTAAAAAATATACAACAGTGGGGTAGGTTTAATGTGTATTATGTTTTTAAATAAATGTTTTCTTGTGTGCAAAAAATATAAGAATATATAATAGCTTTAAATACTACAGTGCACATACCAGCGATAGTTTTGGGATAAAATTAACAAATCTAACTTTTGTATTAGAGTTATTGCGATATGTTCCTGTATCTATAGCCATAGAAAATAATGAAGTTCCAAAAGTGTTAATTTGTAAAATATATAATTAATTGCTCACTTTAAATATATTTTATTTGCAGAAAACCAACTGTTTCAAATGTTCATCCGTGCTGAAGACAAAGGAATTCCTTCGCATCATACAGATGTGCCTTTAAGTATATTAGTGATAAGTTCTCAAGATACTCCACCACTTTTTGAAAGAAAAGAAGATAAATTTTTCATTTCGGAAACATCATCCATAGGAACTCCAATAACACGTTTAAAAACCGTAACAAATAGTACTGTTTCTTATCGGATTATTTCAAATGAGAAAGAATCATCTCCGTTTTCGATTGATAAAAATGGTCAAATTAGTTTATCGGCTCCTATAGATCGAGAAATACGTGACAATTACTTAATAGGTGTACTGGCAGAAACAGATTCCAGTCCACCTCTTACAGCATTGGCTGAAATATCTTTACAAGTTTTGGACGAAAATGATCATTCTCCAATTTTTGAAAGCAATCCATACAGTATTAGCGTAGCAGAAAATATCGAGGAAGGAACACCTATATTAAAAGTTATTGCTCATGACGAAGATCTTGGAAGTAATGGAGAAGTCAGATATTTATTTGGCTCGGATATTGGGGAATTAGCTAATGTCTTCACAGTTGACGCTTATACTGGGTGGATATCAAATTTAGTATTATTGGACAAAGAAAAACAATCGGAATATAAATTTCAGGTAAATAAAGAAGAAGATAATAAATTAGGTTATTATTAATCCAATAATAATAATAATAATAATAATAATTTAATACCTTTACAGGTCATTGCCCTTGATAATGGTAATTTAAAACATTCTGCTAAAACAACAGTGCATTTAAAGCTTAAAGATTATAATGACAATTCGCCAAGTTTTATTAATGACAAATATGAAGCAACTGTGAGTGAAGATGCACTACCTGGTACAGTTGTCGTGACACTTTCGACCACGGACAAAGATATTGACCTCGTAACTCCGTGCAATTTTTATATAACTGATGGTGATTCAAGATCTCAATTCCAAATTCGGTCAACCGGAGAGGTTTATGTTTCTAAACCCTTGGATCGAGAAGCCATAGATCATTATGAACTCACAGTTGTAGGAACTGATGGACAATATGTCTTTGATACGACGGTCATTATTCAAGTTTCAGATGTTAATGACAACCCTCCGTATTGCTTAAGATATCGTTATCGAGAAGTTCTTTCAGAAGGTTCACATCCAGGGACATACGTTTTAACAGTTCTTGCCACAGATTATGATGACGAACCTAATGCAAAATTGCGATTTTATTTGACTGGAACACACAGTGAAAAATTCTCTTTGGATACAGAAACAGGTGTATTAAAAGTTATAGGGCAATTGGACAGAGAGACTCAAGCAAAATATTCTTTAACAGCACACGTTCAAGATCGCGACAAACCAACGTGGGAATGCTCTTCACAATTAGAAATATTAATTTCGGATCTTAACGACAACCCACCTAAATTTACGATGCAACAATACAGTGCTACTTTACTTGAAGATGTTGAAGTTGGTACTTTAGTTACTAAAGTACACGCAACAGATGATGATATAGGAATTAACAGAAAAATTCGATACGAATTCATTGATTTCAATAACGATCATTTCAACATTGCTGCGGATAGCGGAATCATTACTTTAGCTAAACCACTTGATCGTGAAACTAAAGCAGTATATAACGTAACTATCCAAGCATTAGATCAAGGCACACCGCAGCTGGCAAGCGTTGCTTATCTCGTTGTAAATGTTCAAGACATAAATGATAATCCTCCTGAATTTACCACGAAATTTTATTTTGCACGTGTACCGGAAATAAATTCTGTTGGAACTGAAATAGCTAGAGTATTAGCTACTTCTAAAGATACTGGTGTTAATGCAGATATTTATTATTCAATTGTTGGAGGAAATGAGCATAAGAAATTTCAGATAGATGCAAAAACTGGTATTGTTACAATCGCAGAACAACTAGATTATGAAAGAGCAAAAGATTATTTTTTAACTATTCAAGCTATTGACGGAGGTACACCACCATTAAGTAACCATGCAACAATAAATATAACCGTTACTGATAGTAATGATAATCACCCAGTATTTAATGAAATGCTGTATAGAGCATCAATACGGGAAGACGCAAAAGTAGGAGAATCTGTCATTGTTGTAAGTATTTTGTTAATAATTCCGAACATTTTAAGAGTACCAGAAATTAACCAAAATATTATTATGGCTTTAGGTATACGCAAATGATCTTGATAGTGAAGAAAATGGAAGAATATCGTATTCTATCGAAAGAGGTGATAGATTAAAACAATTTGCTATTGATGAGAAAACGGGAAATATAACGGTTGCTGCAGCATTAGATCGAGAAACAGTAAGCAGTTTATAAATAATATAACAATAAATGATGCACATTTACGTTGAAAAAATTATTAAGAAAAATTAAATTAGAAATTGAATCGAAAAAAGAATTAAGTTATATATATTGAGTCATTTTTAAATTTTTCCTTATATGATTGTAAAAAATGTTTAATTTTACATAAGCTCGTACAATTAACTTCATTTTAATTAGAAAATCTATATTTTTATCATTTTTAATATTTACAATGCCTTAATGAACAAATCTTTAATTTTCCCATAGAAAACAATGATTCTGTTCATAGGTATTTTACAGGTTTTTATTACTATTATATAAATAAAGAATAACTTTTGATAATTATATTTGTGTATTTTTTTTTTCAGACGGCCAACTATGTTTTAGAAGTACATGCTCAGGATGCCGGAATTCCCATTTTATCTAACTTTGTAATGGTTAATATAGAAATTATTGATACCAATGACAATCCACCGTTATTTTCTCAAACAAACTATACTACTGTAGTACAAGAGGATAAGCCAATTGGTCATGCAATTCTTCAGTTTACTGTAACCGATGCGGATATTGCCCCGAATGCTGATCCATATACATTTGATTTTCGTTCAGGCAATGATGGAAATGTTTTCCGATTAGAACAAGATGGAACATTACGCACAGCTACTAAATTTAATAATAGAGTTAAAGATAAATATTTGCTGCATATTCGAGTTTTTGATAATGGAAGTCCTCCATTATATTCTGATGCATGGGTTATAATTAAAGTGATAGAAGAATCTCAGTACCCACCAGTAATTACACCCTTAGAAATAACAATTAATTCTTATATGGACGAATTTCCTGGAGGAAGGATTGGACGGGTTCATGCTTCCGATAAAGATCAATACGATACTCTGTTATATAGTTTAGTACCATCTAATCCAGTTTCAAATCTTTTCCAAATCAATCAGCTAGATGGAACTTTGATAGCTCTACCAAGAATTGATGTTGGAGAATATTTTATTAATATTAGTGTAACTGATAGTAAATTTTTCTCCTATTCAACTGTTAAAGTAAATGTTGATCTTGTTTCCGAAAAAATGTTACAGAATTCTGTTATAGTTCGATTTAGAGATGTTAGTCCAGAAAACTTTCTGATAAGTCATCGAAAAGGATTTATTCGAACTGTACGTCACGCATTAAATACTAAAGTAAAAGATGTTATAATTATAAGCATTCAGCCTTCTGTAGATGAAATTAATACAATACGTTCAAGAGCTATAAGACAAACCATTCATAATGATCTTGATCTTTTGTTTGCTGTGAAAAGAAATCCAACAATAATTAATTC
Source organism: Axea sp. ZL-2020 (assembly GCA_022817665.1). NCBI lineage: Eukaryota > Metazoa > Arthropoda > Insecta > Hymenoptera > Scelionidae > Axea > Axea sp. ZL-2020. The sequence continues at coordinate 7,170 of JABFOX010001228.1, forward strand.
TAATCTGTTTTTCACTTCGGAAAGCGTTAGAGAAGCCTTAAATCAGCATGTCGAAGAATTAGAGGAATCTACTAAATTGGTTGTTGAAGAAATTGTTAGGTTGAAATGTACAAAAGGTTATTGTGTTAGTGGAGAATGCCAAGATAAAATTATTTTAGATATGAAAGAAATGACTCCAATATCAACGGATGTAATGAGTTTTGTTTCACCAAAACATAAACACAAGATGGAATGTCATTGTAAAGAAGGATATGCTGGAAATTACTGTGAATTGATGATAAATGAATGTGCTCATGATCCATGTCGTCAGTATGAGTTATGTATTCCAGATTCTTCAATTCAAGGTTATTCATGTAAATGCCCAGATAAATTTTCGGGTCCAAACTGCGAAATTGATACCACAAAATGTTTTGGAAATACATGTTATAATCCACAAAATGCAATATCTTTTAGTGGAAAAAGTTATGCTAGATACAAAATAAATAAAACCATTATTAGACAAACGATTGAAGATAAACTTAATTTTTCATTAAAAGTTCGCAGTGTCCAGCCAACTGGAAATCTAATGTATGCAGCAGGAAAAGTCGATTATAATATTTTGGAAATTGTAAATGGTGTAGTACAATATAGATTTGATTTGGGTAGTGGTGAAGGTACAGTTCGAGTCAGCAGTCTGTACATCAGCGATGGTTTTTGGCATGAAATTGAATTGGAAAGGGAAAAGAATATGGCAAAATTAACCGTGGACAAAATCCATGTAGCACATGGTTCTGCACTAGGAAATAATGAAATTTTAAATTTGGAATCAGACGATTTGTATTTGGGTGCAGAAGTTAAACAAGTGTCTTCTATTAGAGGAATAGAAGATACTCAACGTGGATATATCGGATGTATGGCTGATATTCACATAGCAAAATCGATTTTATTACCAAATGGAAACAGTGCTGTAATTTTAAAACGATTTCAAAACGTTGAATTTAGCTGTGATTCCAGTTTGATATTGACACCGCCTGGAGTTTGTGGATCTCAACCATGCCAGAACGGAGGAAGTTGTAGAGATATAGATGAAAAACATTACGAATGTAAATGTCATGATCGATTTAGTGGTCTTTCTTGTGAAATCGATACAGATCCTTGTGCTTCATCACCATGTCTTTATGGAGGAAGATGTCATGAAGTTCCGGAAGGTGGTGACTATTATTGTGAGTGCGTTGGTCCCAGTTTGACTGGAAAACGTTGTGAATTTGGAAGATATTGTAAACCAAATCCATGTCTAAATGAAGGAGTTTGTGAAGAAAGTAACAGTGGACCCATTTGTAAATGTCGAGGTTTTACTGGAGAGAAGTGGGAAACAGATATTAATGAATGCGAAGCATTACCATGTTTGAATGGAGGCACTTGTATAAATGATATTGGTTCTTATCAGTGCATTTGTCCAAATAATGTGAATGGAATAAATTGTAGTACTTCGTTTTCAACTTCTATAATTTCGCCCCATTTCAATATCACCTGGGAGCAATTAATGTGGATTGGCATTGTGGTGCTTATAAATATTTTTTTCATAATTGTCTTTGTTATGTACAGACAAATTAGAAAAAAGCGAACAAGCCCTCGCATTAATAATATAAATAACGACACTAGAAAGCAAATGGTATCTAATTCAAGTAGAACACTCGATCATGAATTTAAACGCAGCTCGAAACTCAGCAATCTAGAAGTTATACAGGTAAATAAAACATAAAAAATAATTGTATATCATTCATATAAAATTTTTTCACTAAATTATTAATCTGATTTATCTTAAACACGTAAATTTATATTTATATTATTTTTAGGCATGCTGTTATTAAAAAATATTAAAGCAATTATATTTTATGCGTCTTTGATATTTATTTGCAAACAAGTATGGCTATTTGTTAGATTTTAGTACGCGGCTGGCTTTGAATTTTAAGATTTTTTCGTGTGATTTCTTTTTACAGAGAGAACCTCCCCAATGTCCTCCCCGTCCTGCTTCCTATACTCCTAGCTCAAATAATGAGCCTACAACTTATAGCAACACAGCAGCGGTAGCTTTAAACAATCTGGACACTTTGCGTAGTTACGGCAGTGCCGGAGATGAATTGGAGAACTTTCCACCTGATTACCTACGGAATCTTAATCGTAACACTCCTAACCCACCTCCAACCTTAACCCTTGCCAATACAGTCGGTGGAAATACCACAGGTAGCGACGCGGATAGTCTACATAAACCAACTTGGCAAGAACAAATGCAGCTTGCATCATTTATATCGGATCAGACAACTAAAATAAAAAATGGTGAGCGGTAAAGATTATTTTACGTGGTGAACTCAAACAAGTGTGCATCGAGTTAATGAGTTTCAGCTGACCTTAATGAATTTGAGTAACATTATTCATTTCGCAGTTGCTCTACGCAAATTTGTTTATTTTCGCCACTGTTTTGCTTACAGCTATTTGTTGCTTTTTCGCTTTAATTTAGCTTCTTACCGCATGATTTTATGGTCCTTGAATGATTGTATTTCTTGTCGTTTTCTTTATTTATACTTAAATAATGTTTCATTCTTTTCTTTTAACTATTTGCTAACATGAGATTTAATAAACTTATTTTATAATAATAAAAATTGCATTTTTATAATTTACACAATATTTTTTTTATATTATTTGATTAGACTAAAGTCTTTGAATAATTTAATGTGAAAGATTGAAGAAATATATCAATAAAAATATGCATATTTTTATGTAAAAATTATCTAGTAAATTACCAAAATAATATATATATGTGTACGCACACAGTAGTAAAATATTTTATATTCCTGGTAGAAATTAATATAAATCTGATCATTTTGATCGAATAACCAAATATGTTGTATTATACTTACTAAATAATTAATATTATTTGAGATGTGAATATGTTTCAAAATTGAGCAATCTATAAGAATGATATTTTGTAATGAAACTTAGTAACTCACTGGGTTTATTTTTATTATATATTAGATACCATAGACACATAGATACCATTAATATAATATTTAAATTAAATTAAGAAACTAAAAGTCAGGAGATTAAATTTTAACCAAAAATGAATATTTACTTCAGTCAAAGCCAACTTAATGAGACTTGATTTATTCATTTGAATCTTTTTAAATCTAATTAGTTTGTTTCATTAGGCCAAAATATGCAGAGTCATATGCAGATCATAGGATATCCAAACTGATGTCTGATTAGGATGTGTGAATATTTGAATAGAGTCATACACTAATTTCTACTAGGGATACTGAAAAATTCCACAGAATTAGAATACTTTTAAATAAATTAAACTTCAACAATTTTTATTGCTCAGTGCAAGTTTTTTACTTACGCAAGCTTATAATTTATTTTGAACAAGTTATGGTTTATAAATAAAACAATTGTTTATGTGAAATGAAATTGTAGATATAGAAAATACAATTTTTAAATAATAAAGATAAAATAAACAAATAATTAAGTTTCCTTATTTGTGTAAGTTAATTGTTTAAATAATCCAGATCTTCATATTGAATAATTTTAAAACTAAACATACTAAAAAAACTCACATTCATGACTCGAATCATATAATCATAAATTTAACAAATTTATATTTTATGGTTGGAAAAAGAACATTTATTTGTTGTATAGCACAACACATCTGCTACGTAGACACAACAAAAAAACCAATTTTAATAGATTAAATCATGAAATTTGTTTTGTTGCTTAAAATTTAACGTTTAAAATATTAATAGGTTTAATAAATAAACGCATAGTTAACAACTGTTAAAAATACACACAGTTATCGTAATCAGCTTGATTTGTACTTAAGCAATGATACCTCCAGACTTACCGGATAATCCGGTGAGTGTCAAGAAATGGGGGACCAGCAGATTCATGTGATTGCGTTAATCGTTGCTCGTTCCTTAACGTCCATCGGATTATCCAGCGAGTCTCAAGGGATAATTAATCGAATATACATATTTTAATTGGTTAACATTTTACCAACCATAAGTATTAGTTCAACTTTGTTTTCATTAAATAAGTAACTTAACTTTTAAAATTCATTTTACGGGATGCTTCCTTAAAATTTGATTAAATATGTTTGAAAGAACAATTTTTAATCACATGGATGAAGCAATTTTTTCTCTAACAAATAAAATTTACCATTTATAGTTTTAGCTCATGTATTGTTATATATTTTTATTGCATATTATTTGTTTTGTTTATCATATTTTCGTAAGATTGTATTTGACGGGTGTATTTTAAAATAATTGTCGACGCTATAATTATTGAAAAAATAAAGGTGCTAAATAATTGTTTAAACTAACCCCTTTTCAATTTCTTACATCTTCTGAGATAACATTAACAAATTCGTGTATCGTGTATGCACTAACAGACTTGAAACGAGCGAGTCCAGTGGTACCAGAACTGACCACTGGAGGACTTCTATTAAATTCCAATCGGCGGACGCCTAACGGAGGTGGAACTTCTATAACATCGCTTTCGTCCAACGAGGATGATCCCCGCATTGTCGGTGGTGAGTTAAAATACCTCTGCTTTTTATGAAAATGCTTTAAATGCCATCATACTGCTATTTATCATTATACTTCTGTGACTTACAATTTATTTCGTAGACGCTGTCATCTATAAATATTTGTTCAAATTGTAAATGTTTCTTAAACTAAACAATTGTCTTGGAAACTAATAAAACGTGCTGCTTTTCTTACGTATAATTTTATTGTGAAAATTATGCAAAATTAAATAACTTAGTCTTGATGATATGTAGAACAAAGTCGGGTATTAAAACGTAGTAATCTGTACAGGCATTAAGTGGAAGTGGTTTTGATTAGGTGGCAGGGTAGCATTGGGACTGTGCAGATTGGGTTAGGCCGAGTCAAAACCCATTACCCAACATCACAGAGGTGCCTGGAAGCGAGGTTCCCGATTCATCCAGTTTTCATAGCAACGAGAGCAATGAATCAAATACACATCAAATACCCCTGTGTAATTATTTCATTTACTGATTTATCGTATAAAATATATTTCACCGGTTATGTTTGCAATCTGTTTTATAATGACTGCTATTGGGTAGTTTTAATATTTCTTAGTGCAATAAAGAGAATCTTTTATAATTTAAACACTGATTCGATAGAATTTATCTAACGTCAATCTTAACTCAATATTGTTGATTTGATATTGAAATAAACATATTTTTCATATTTAATTATAATTAAAAGGATGAATGAAAATATAAATGCAAAAAGATATTTTCATTCGCATGAATGATTTATTAACAATTCTGTTGCAGTACACAATTCAGTAGATCCAACGCGAGACATAGAGACACTGAATGAAGATCAAGAATCTGAGTATGTGGGTGATTCGGAATGTGGCACGGAATTTTCTGAGCATTGTCACTGTTCAGAAACACAACGTTTGAATCCACTTGATAGCGGAGGTGAAGGCGAGTACAAATACAAAGAATCGGAAAGCTATCTTCGACACCCAAATTCTTACCTGCCTCACTATAACATCCACGCGGATATCGAAAGTGAGGCGAATCCTTTAAATGGTCGTCTGAGTACTTTGGAATCTGATGAAGAAGAAGACGTAGTGCCTTACGGTTTTCCGAGCACTCGACGTAACCGATGTCATAAAGGCGACGACATGGACGAGATCGGCTCGGTAATCACCACTTTAGAAGAACGTAATTCCTTATTGGGGGGTGCCACTAGCAACAGTGACCTCTCTACAAATCTCTGTGAAATTGATGATTCCGAGTTTGAAACTCCGGATCAAAAGAGCAATGGACATATATGGATATCGGGAAATAGTATTACCCAAACCTCAGTGTGACGAATGTGGATCATTTTGATACAATTCGCAGCTGGTATTCTGTCTATTGCTTTACTTTCCAGATGTTTATATATAAATGAAATTTTTGTACATAGATATTACATTAGGCAAACGGTCCTGTACAGGCAGCTATATCTGTAATAAATTGCGTATTGAAGGGTATTCTATATACGGTCACTAAATTTGAAGTAATGTTAAGTTACTATATTCTTTTATTTATTTTCTGTGTTAATATGTTTAATTCCTTTCAATTTACAATCTGTATGATTTACTTCAATGTGATGCTAAAACTTCACGAGCTATAGATCATTTAGGCTGCAAATATTTCAATAAATAATTGATTTTAATAGAAATTATAGTTTAATTTAATTATTAATTGAATTAATTTGGTTTGCAGTCTCTTTCGTCCCGTAATTATTAGATTGATGT
>JABFOX010001229.1:0-13469 GCA_022817665.1 Axea sp. ZL-2020
TTAATGTGCTCTAAACGCATCTGAATTTTAAAAAAATACCAAACATGAATGTATATTCAACATAGAATTCAACTATTTTTATATTTGTTTAAGAGTATTTCTGATTGAAAGAAGTATGTATAAACAAAGTACTGCAGATGTCAGGCATTTATCTGGCAAATGCAAGGTAATGATCAGACAGCAGAGTGATCAAAGGGATTCTCAGAGTATGGGTAAGCATGCAAACCACACTCAACATACATATGTCATACCTTATTACTACCATTAAGGTAATATGATTTAATGGTTAAAATTCAAGAATAGAAACGAATAATTCACAAGTGCGAATTTCTTTGAAGAATTAATTCATTGCCAGAGTTACTGTACTTACAGTGCATACTTTTCATATAGAATTTCTGTCGTCAATTTGCTTATGTCCTCATTTTTTCTCTTTCGTTTGCATAAATGTAAATAGTACTTGACAATACTTATTAATAAAGATCATTTTAATTTAAATACACCTTCAAATTAGTATGTATTAAGAAAATAAAGATGTATAGATTTGAAAATTATAAACGCCCGTAATAAATATATCTATTAAAACACTATAAAAATTGTATTAACACCCTTAAAGTATGTTTTAAAGATAAAAATTCTTTGATTTTGTAAATATACATGCCTGATATAAATTGCCACTTTTTATGAAATAAATATCAGTCTACATTTATTTACCAGTGTAGGATGGTAGAAAAATAATATAATAAAATAGACAGTTTGGTGAAAGAAACTATTACAACAAAATATTTTATAAATGAATGTAATGAAACTATGTTTGTTTCATTGTGTGAAATTCAGTGTATGAAGAAAATGAATGTAAAAAAAAAGAACTAAGATAAACGATAAGAGTAAATTTGAAACGTTTTGATTACACGAGACAGATCCCATAAATTGAAACAAGAACAGATACTTGTGCGGAAATGTACAAATTTCTTGATAAAATAACTAATTGTAAATCGTATAATCAAAAAATTAGCTAACAAGTGTACACGAGCACGAAGACGATTGTTACTGCAATATCGATCTAATGTCAATATATACACCTAAAGCAACAGAATGATATCAGATATTCAGAAAAGCATTGATCCAGTATCAATGATAAACTATAAGTAAGTATTCTTTGATGACAAATTAACATTATATAAATTGAGAAAAATCAGTATAAAATTACAACACGTATCTATATATATTTTATACGTTACGATTTCAAACTATCTGGAAATACATCTAACGTTAATGATTTATTGAAAATAACACATAAAAATTTAGTTAATACATAGGAGCCACTTTTAACCAGTGGTGATTACAATTTTAGCTTTATATAAAATAGGGGAACAATTTCACAACATGAATTGTTTCATATTATTGTACATAAAATTATATATGCGTATATATATTTATAACATATGAAAATAACATTTTTCATTTCAAGTAGATTTGGCAGCTGTCCCGCTCAAAACATGCACTCAAAAAATGTAATAAATTGAACAATTTTAAAGATTTTACACAATAATTATGGTTAATGTTTATTTTTGTCTAGTGTATTGTTTAAATAATTATGTTTAATCTTTTTACTAATAATAACGTGTACCCGTATAAAAAACTGAATACGGCATATGTACGGCATGCATGTATGTTCTGGCAATATACTCTTGCCATATTTCTGCCAGATCGATTCCATAATACGCCTGACCAATGCTATGCTGTTATTTATTGCAAAACTGTGGTATTGGTAAGAAACATTATGATGTCGAATTGGCAAAAATATGACAAGAATATGGCTCGTATTCACGATCTAAACTCATGTCATAAACATGCTTGGCTATTTTTTCCACGCGAGTCAACACTGTGAAAGTCGAGAACAATTTAAGCCTCAAAATTATTTTCTATTTAATTTTCAATAACTTTCTATAACTTCTTATCAGAATTTATTTGCCGTCGTTTACAGTGAACCAAACAAAGTTGTTTTCATTTAGATATTATTAAGAAATATTTTTATTATTACTATATTTTTATCACATATATTGAAACAATGTTCTTTCACGTTCCCTTTAATGTACGAAAAGCTGTAATAAAATTAATATTTTTGATTACCTCTAATTCTATCTATTTATAAATATTGCATAATGAATAAATGTACAATCATCACATTATCTCGCAATATAATATAAATACATAGCACCAAACAATATGTAACTAATCATATTACAGTTCATTTTGCTTGCTATCTTTATTTCATATTTTCTGAATACTTGAATCTATATATTTTATAATCGTAAAATTAATGCATTAATTATACTGATACGTTTCCTGTTTAACACGTATCAAATAAACCAAATCAAGTAAACTTCTGCCAAATATATTGTTACATGTTTTGTGTAAACTATCATGTATTAAGCAGGTAGTTGTACAAAAATTGAATAAGCATATATTTCAAGGAAAAAAAATAACAGAAATAATGTGATATATATCGAAAGAATTATACACCGAAGTTTCATTCCATTATTTATGTTTGAAGTCATTATTAAAACTTTGGTAAATCGCTGCCTTAGAACGTTTTATAAATTGAGATGTCGCTTAGGTCGAGTTTAAAGACTTCAGGATTGAAATGGTTATCTATAATTTATAACAGTAGTTGAGAATTTCTTTCTCGCAAGAGACTTGATTCATTAATGTTATACATGTAAGATCTAGATGCTACGAACAGCAAGGCGTCTGAGACAGCGATTTAACCAAGCCTCACTATTGAGTTCAAAAGTAAATCGCAAAACGAAACACCAATGGGTAACTTTCTCAATATATATTATTTTGACAATTTTAATTATATACATTAACACATTATATATGATTGACGGCTGTAATAGTCAACTGTACGAAAAAACTGAAATATCATAAGTTAAAAGTTAAGAAAATAATTTAAAAATGAACAAATTCTGTAAGTTTATTCATATGTGTAATTCAACAATTGATATCTGTTTAACACTTCTACTTTTATGCTTTATTAATGGAATTCATCTGTACGAAATATAACAATAAAAAATATTGACAAACCAAAGTCATAATTCACTTTCCAAATAATATATTGAATCGTTAACTAAATAAGCTGAAATAATTGTTGGTAAAATATAGCTTTTTATGTACATTGTAAGAAAGCAAATTTCTTACATTTCATTTTCATTTAATATTTGGTTCAACTACATTAATGATCGCTTGATGAATTTATTATTAATTATGGTACAGAGTTCACATTCATAATGAACATGACAGATGTTAAGTTTTTGTATTTGGTTTTTCACATTATTTCATCGCTTAAGTGAATAAATGTAATCTGTATTTTTTTATTTCATTTCATTTGCTAGTTTTGCATTAAAGATTTGCATTAAAGATTTGCATTAACAGATTTTATAACAACGTCGTTTGATACACCTATGATACAGCGAGATCATAAAAATTTCCTATCAGTCATTAAATGCAAGAAAGAAAATACTTTTATCTAAAAATACATAAAGAATTCATTAGCTGATTCATACTTGAACAAGTGTAGGAAACACAATCCAATGATTTCCGGTGCTGAGATACGATTGCTCATTAACATGCATGTCGCTCTTTCCGCTGTTGGAACATAAGAGAACGAAATTGTCGGCTCACCCAATGAGGTTTCATGAAATAACATGCAGGACATCTATTTCCTGGCACGGTCGCATTTTACGAGGTCCAATGGATGCGAGAGCGTGCCTCGAAATCATTCCAGCTAATCGCATTCTGCCATCTTCGACGATGCATAATATAAGAAGGTCTAATGTACAGCTCGCTCGTTTGTCTCAATCTCAAATGAAAAAGAGGAATGAAAAATAAAAAGACACATTCAACTTTCACTCGACATATTCATTATGAGAGTGACCCACAATTGAATATTCGTCAATTACTCGTACGTACGAAGCGTTTAATTATTCTACCATCCAATTTATAAGACTTATTATTAAAAAAATTAAGTGATCTCTTAATTTTGATTATAAGAAGTATTTTATGAGTATAAAAAGTTTTAATACGTTTGAGATTTATGCATCAAATATTTCTCAATTTTAAAATTCTAATGTGTATTTTTATTGCAAACAAAAACAAATATTTAGTAATATTTATTTAATATTTTTTGAGGTCAAAGTTTTACAAAATGCACTTAAATTTAGATAGAAAGACAAAGGTTTTGCCTTGTCTTTCTTGTAAGTACTTGTAAAAGATTCAAGTTTGTCAATGTCAAGTTTTAATGGAATAAAAACCCAATTCAGTTTTTTGATCTTCTTAAGTCATAGTAATACCAAAACTTGAGTATAACTTTCTAATTTTGACATGTTCAGACTTAATATCTGTATTTGCATTTAACTTCAAGAAATGCTATTGGATTTGTGTTTTTTTGCAATTCTAGTTAAACTTTCTTCTGTAATATCATTATATTCATCTGTAAACTATATTGTTAAATATATATATAATAAAAAAAGTCAAATTATCGGCAGCCATAATATAAATCTTTTGCTTGATTAAATTTATTAAAGTTTCTAATTTATTATTAAAATGATACTTGATTAGACCTAAGAGATTCTGTTTTATTTAATCATAAAACATTCACTACAACTGAAGAAGCGACATTATTTTTACCTAATCGTGTCTATTATAGTAAAATCTTTTTACAAATTTGATTAAGTATAAAGTTATGGAAATTACAAAACGAGTTTATAAAAATGTGTAAAATATTTTACTACAATTATAAGACCAAATTTGTACTATAATATAAAATTTACAAAAATGTACAAGTCACGTAAAATTGTATCTACCATTTTGTTTTTTACAAGTCAGGCAAATTGATGCGACATTACTGAAGTGCTACATGAAATTCAAGTTGTGATGAATCAGGGCGAGCTACCAATATAAATTCGTATTCGAGCAAATTATGAGATCTTTACAAAAGTTAACAATATGATGTTTCACATAAACGTGTCATGATTTTCAACACCTATATCTATAGCTTATCCGGAGGAATTACTAAGCCAATAAATATTGAAAGAATGTTTCGAGCATAAAAATAATTGCACGAGAATATTTTTATAGAAAAAGCAATTTACAATGTGTATTTAAATGGTACTATTATTATGAATAAACTACAACCATTCCGCCTTAAAATTGGCAGTCAGAATGATTACAGTTTTGCAACAAAAATGACTGTTGAAGGTGGCAGGCAAAAGCCTTAACTACGAAATTCAAATTAGTTGCACATTTTTGTAATTGCGAATCTTGTTTTATATATGAAAAATTTATAACTATGATTGTTATTATTAATAATATTATAAATATCATTATTAAATCGTTAATTTTATTAAATTTTATTCAACGTTGTCGGCAAATGATCAAAAAATTTGTTTTATGAATTATAATAATTTAGAAGAACTCTTATAACTGTATTTAGAATTATATATAATTTCATAAATTTACATATAAAATCATTTTCTTTTTATTTCCAACAAGTTTATATAAAATAGAACATTTTAATTCTGCGGAACTTAAAAGACCTAAATTTAGATATGTAAATGTTTTCGTATTTTTCCCAAAATAATTTTCTTTTATTTTCTTACAGCGAAATTTGCAAAATATTTCATTAATTTTTATTTAAAATTTTACAACTGAAACAATTTAAACGCTCAAATTCATAAGCAAACGTTCGCGCAAAAATTCTTCAACCAATAATCAAACCATTAGTTTTTGAAATCAAGATCTTGCATTTTCTTCATAACTTCTTTAACTTTTAATAAATATATATATATAAATTATAATGTTTTATTTTAAAGACTATTAAAAATAGTCAAGAAAGACTTCTAAAAATAGTCAATAAAGACTACTAAAAATAGATTCTATAATAATGGCTGAGGGATTATCAAGTTAAGAAACAATTATTCATTTTTCTTACAAACTATGCGATATTAGACTGCAAATCAATCTGACACTAGTCTGGTAACCAATCTAACAATAGTCTGAGTCACGATAGAGATACAGACTCTTGTCGTATTATTTGCCAGACTTCCATCTTATTCTTGTCGTATCAGAGCCCGACTACTTTTCCAGAATTTTCCCATACTCTTGCCATACTTATTATTAAATGATAAAGTTCTAATGTTAAGTGTGTACAAGTAGTGAAAAAATATTCCCAAGTTTTAAAGGTTAAAGTTTTTCTGCAATCATTTAACAATTATATTTAAATAATACTTTCCTTCGTGTACCGTAAATGTTTTTGTAGACACTTAATTATTTTATAACTGCCTACGTGTTAAAATGTCTTTGTAATTAGTAATGTTTTTTATTATAATTACAAAGTTCATTTATATACAAAGTTAACCAAATTTTCAATTACCTCAACATTAAAATAAACGTTGATAATCACAAATAATTATAAATTCATTTTAATTTGATAATCGGGTATCAGAACAATGATGTACTATCTAATTTCAAAAGTTCGCAACTATTGTTGTACATTTGTTGATTTTTTGAATTGAATGTTTCAAATACAATCTGCGCAAAAGCAAGTCCTTAAACGAAAACATCATGATTATTTGAATGAACAACATAAAAAAGTTCTTCAAATGGCAAACAACAATTTGCCTTTATTCATTTCACAGAGAAAAATATAATCGACTTTCAAGTTGACTTTAAAATATAGATAAATTATATTTCAATTACTGTTAACGTATCTCATTCCGACAGATACGCAATTACTCTATAAAATTCGGAGTCAAATTACTGTGCGTAGTCGGACTCATTCAAACGCACGCTTGCAGCGTGCGTGCTGCTTACAAATGCCACCAACCAAGATTATGTAAGATTATAACATCTATGGCACAATCGTACATGGTTATATGCTCATGAAACGCCCTCTTTCCGTGACCGCGCGACAAGTTTTTTCGCAACTTACAACTTTTCTAACGCTAAGGCAATTACTGTAACCATCCGTAAGCCATCGCGAGCGACAGATGTCACAAACGCTCACGCGGAGCGGATTGCGACCATCAATTCACATGCATTCAAACGTCGCTCTCTTATGCGATCTTTGCATACATACGCACAATCACTATTCGGTATCACTTTAATTACCGTTAGCCGTCGACGATGTGTATTTTTGCAATCATTTTTGCCGTTTACAGATATTTTCATAATTCACAAGAAATTCAACGACAAGGCGAAATAATCTCGTTAATCAGAAGAAATGACACGTATAATTATATATATAATCATTTCTTTCGCATAATTGAACTTAAATCATGTATTTAAGTTTTTGGTCAGTTACGTTTACAACTATCCCAGATTATTAAATCGTTTGAGTATAAAGCATAATAATAAATGTATTTTCCACAACGATAATTTTACTTAATAGTAAATAAGATATTTATTTGAATTTCATCTAATTGAGTTTAACATAATTCTCAATAGTTAAAATTTAAGTTATGTGACAAGTAATATTTACTGCCAATGTCATTTGTACGGTGTTGCATTTACCTTGTAATGGTATTGATAGTTGGCAAGTTGGTCGCTATAAATCTACAAGTTTAGAATCTTTCTATTGATTATATTTTATTTCAGTATTACGCGAATAGCTCAGAAGCCAGTGCGGTTAACTCCATTTAGTAATATTTTTTGATTGTTGTACGTTTTATTAGAATACATTTTTTACTTGTTAATATTTTATTTTTTATATTACAATTAAAATGTACAAAAGCGAGTTTCTTATTTTCTTTTCGAATTTAAATTTTTTTTTTCTTTTTTTCTAATACAGTAACATTTAAAAAAATGTTTGTAGCAATTTAAGTGTTTTACTTAATATAAATAAATACAAATAACAATGATTTTATACTCAAATTATTTAAATATCTGAACATTGTACATAAGGCATAATTATGTTTATATCATAATTATGATATGGAATGTAATACAACTTAGTGTGTATAAATATTTAAGTAATAAACAATTTAATTATATCATGCATTTTTGAATTAAAAAATTATTATTGTTTTAAGCACACGCATTCTTTTATCTGATCATTTTCTCAGTTATAATATTGTAATATTTCGTTATAACGGTTCTTTTTTATCTCAATATTCCGGTAAGAACTATAGTATTCAATCGATTCCATAAATTATTACACGCAATGTAATTATTACACAATTCCTAAATGAATATTTCTATTAATTATTTTAATTGAATTCTCTCAATCACTTCAGAAATGTCATAATTAAAATAACAGAGATACTTTTATAATTATGTTCTATAAATTGTATCAAATAACCGTATGACGAATTACTATACATATTTAGGTAAATTTGTTGTTATTATTCAATACGAGAATTAATGGAACGTAGATTTTTATCTCTGAAAGTGTTATCGTTTGACAAAATATTGCTCCAAAGAAGATAAGAATAATAATTGTATACATAAATATGAACAATTTAAACGAAACTATTTAATCCCACATTCATGCATTGATTATGTTTTGCCACATAATAAATATAATTCAAAACGAAGGTTTAATTTTTTAAATGTGAAACCACGAAAATTGAAGATCCTCAAATTTATGAAAATGTATAATATTTAATTATAAAAATATAAATATATTATATTTATTTAAGTAGCTTGGCGATAAATAAGTAACTGCTAAAGAAATCTTCTATGTAAATTTACTGCATTTATTGCTCACAATAAATATCCAGTGTCATTGATACAGCGCCGTGATATAACTGTGATAACATTATATCCTAGTGATATCACATTTATAAGTTCATGAAATAATGGTATAATGTATAAGCATTTAGAAACAGCACAAATTTATATGAAAGGTGTTATAAATTTATTGTATTGGTCATGTAAATTTTTATACCGTTATAAACTAATAGAAATAACTTAACTGTTTATACATAACATTAATATACAAATTAATTATAATAAAAATTATAAATAACATTAATATACAAAACATTTTGTGTTTTTTTAGCTATTTATTCAGGTATTTATAAATAAATCGACCACCAATCAATCAAAAATTTAAAATTTTACGTCATTTATAATATAACAAAGAACAAAAAAATACAATAAAAAGTAAGGTCCGAACTTGGTTGTGTTATTGTTGATAATGTATTCATCAAGCATCTACGTCCTCGAATGTATTAAATCAAAAATAGCAAAAATATATATGGTTACAATCAAGCTATAGCACAAGTATTATAACATTTTTAAAAATCTATATACTACAAAAATTCATGAAACTTATAATCTGAAACTCTTTAAAAAGTGTTCTTAAAAATAATGAATGTAAACAAACTGTTCATGCTTTAAACTATCTTTTAAAAACTTTGCCTTGTTTAGACGTTTTCACGTAGACAGAAAATATTTTCATTAAAACTTGAGATTAGAAATTCACGTGTAATAAGCTCAAACTTTGCCCTCTCGATTAAACTGTTAAATGTGTCGATAAAACGACTTGTTGAATAACGGTATGAAGTTAGTCTTTTTAATCGATTAACCAAAACTTGTAACCTTAATTCTTGACGCTCTAACTTCATTTCTCACAACAGAATTATTTATCATAAAATCGAAAAAGTATTCGTACAAACAATTTCAAAATTAGCAATTAGAACAGTACTGGCTCAATCTCGAAAACTTTCTCCTATGTCTGAGAACCATGAATTTGTACTAGCATCGATAAAACAGTAACAATAATAGTATCACAATGAGTAATTATATAAAAATTATACATATCAAGTCCTTCTAACTACTGATAAAATTATATTTTATAACTGTAATACTGAATCTCTAACGGTCACAGCATTTTAAAAGTAAAAGCTCAATTTCTTTTAATTTAGCTTATATCTTTTTTATAATCTTTTAAATGTAACATTTGTTCTAGCTGTAGGAGTACATTTTTGCATAAAAATCTTTTGTTGCTTATTTTCAAATTTTTTGTAAACTACGATTTGAAACTTTGTATACCTGTAAAATGTTGAAGTTGCGGCCGCGTAAGTATGCATTATATATTATTAATAATGCATTTGGACATTTCAAATTTATAAATGTATTTTTTTAATAATATTACTGCTAATAGTGGACTTTTAAACCTGATCACATTCTATTGTATTTAGTAGTTGAAGATACATTAGTCATAGTCACACAATGATGATACAATGCTGTATGTGATTATGTGCATAATTGATGCAATATTTAACATTTACTAGAATATAATAGATTATTAAATTTAACAAAGTAAGTATTTGATAAAAAAGTTTATGCTCCATCGAATTTCGCATATCCGTTGCATATATAAAATAAAATTTTCAATGTAAAGGAGTTATCCAAACTTGATTCAGTTACCACCTTAAATTTTTCAACTTAGATATTTGAAAGCAATAAACATTGCATCTAGTTAAACAGATTCGACAATTAAAAAAGAAGACAATTCTTCAGTAATTTCATAAACAAAAACATAAATATAGTTTGATTTGTGTAAAATCAACCTTGAGGTACATAACAGAAAAGCTGACCTCCAATTGGGTAAGTTTTTGTATTTTTCTATTAATTTTAAGGTACAAGATTTGAACTTCTTTATTTTTACATAAACTTTGTATATAATTATGTACGCTTGACAGTCACCGGGTCTTTTCAAATTTCTTGAATTATTTGCTTTTAAACAACACTGTTATCACACGAAAAAAAAAACACTTATATCAAACACACATCACACGAGGAACATGAATCTTTTTACCGGTTATTCGATTAATTCGTAAGTTTAACCGAATTAATAAAGTTTCAAATCTTCAATGTTTGCGAGCAAACCTAACTTTATTTCGATAGTCATGTATACTTCAGTAACAAACTAAAATCGAAATTTCAACTAAAAACAACTTACGTGTTTATCGTATATTACTAGTTTCTCTAATAAAATGGTTAAAGTAAAAGCTAATAAATCTAGAGAAATTTATTTGAGCGTTAACCAAAAATGATTTATCTTTAAATTTTATCATAATCTTAGCATACTCCTATCTAAACGATATAACACATAATTTGGTTATTGTGTAGCAAAGTATCAACAGTACTGCACTAACACGAAAGTCAAGCACGGTTTAGGTTACACTCTTAAAATACATTTTTGTTATGTACTTCCTGTACTTTGTTATACATATCCTGTACAAAAACCCGATAATATAACATATGCCTTTAATAAACAAATAATACAAAAATTGACATAAATTCATTTAGAAGTAAATCAAGATGCCTGATCTTCCGATTATATTTGATAAGGGCTCAATCAATTTTCTAATCGGTCATAAATATAACACCTGATTTCATTACTTGCTCCGACTATGGTTAATATGGAATCCTACTTTAAGCGTGTTAATGAAAAGAAAACAAAATGTTGGTCTGGTTTAAACGACACTTACACGAAATGAGTTCAACTGAGTAATTACCACAGTTTCTTATGTATAAACTAGCAAGTAAAACTGAAACTCCGAATTTTGTAACAATTAGGACTTCATTAAAAGTCCTACTCAGTATATTGTGACTGCGACTATCTAAGTCGAAGGAGTGATCTTGAAAAACCCTTAAATTAGTAAACAATTTTTGGTTGCATTGATTAATTTATCCTGCCAATTCTTATCGGTACCAAAATAAACTACAAAATCTAGTATTCTGATGAAGCCTGATTTTAATCTAACCCTATATAAAAAAAAAACTCAATAATATACTCTGATCAATAAATTTAAAAATTGCTCTTCTAATAGATCGGTTATACTTTGACTAATTTAGTTATGTGCCAGAACTCATCAAACTGAGATAATATCGTAATTATATTTCACTGAACCGAGTTTCTTAATCCTGGTTTCGGATCCTGGTTTAGATGCAACAATCTGTAATAATTTCTTTACTGTACGTACTTCGTATTTAAATATCATTTAAATTTGTTAATATATTTCAAACGTTAATAATTCGTTAATAAGTTAACTGATTAAGCAATTATTATATATGTAATTTGAGACCTTTTACTAATTAAACATGTTTTATTCTTTGTTAGCTACTGAAATTTAATTACAAAAAAAAAACACTTCAAATATAACTCTGTATTTCGTATAGAACAATTATAAATTATTAACAGTTCTGAAGAGGTATCCACCAGCATAAGAGCATCGAAACGTTAGCAAATAACGTAATATAAAAAAATATTTATTAATGGTAAAAGAAAATACGAAGATAAATGATTTTTACCAATTGTTAGTACTCCCGTGACATCAATTTGTGTTTAAAATATTAAATATTAATACAGCAGACAGCAATGTAATGTTTTTTTTTGTTTTCTGTGCACATTATTATAAACAATATTATACAGTTGCATTATTTGAATAATTTGAACAACATATTTTAATGCGTTTTGAAAATAAAATTTCTTTGTCTTCAAAGTTGTCAATAAAAGTAATGTTACTTTTATTTTTGATATCCCAAAACGTGGAATGTTGATTTAAAATGAAACTTTAAATCGAATTTTTTCTCGGAATTCAGTTGCAATTTGTACATGAAGAAAATTTATAAAATGTAAGTATTGAAAATATTAATAATACATAATTATATATGAAATTTTTAATCTTAATAATTCTTTCCGCCATCAGATTTATTTAAATTATTAATGACTTGTTTTTAATTTAAAAAGCAGTTAAAATTAAACATTTTAATTAGAATATAACACTATGGATACATAATGTTGTTATTTTCGTCTCGTTAAACAAAATGTATAAATTAATCAACATAACTTCGGAAAGTAATAGAAAAACATAGTTTCTTAATTACTGTTTTTGTAATGTCTTTTCTGATTTTAAAATTAAATGACTTAGATTAGAATTAAAAATCATTTACGGCAATTTAACTATCAAAGAATTCAATTTAAACTACGATTTCATTAGATAATATTTATATTATTCTATTTAATAACAGTAATTAAACAATTAGTTTTTAATGACTCTTCAGCAGCAGAAAATTAAAAGTCGTATAAAACTCAAATACAATTTTTTAAATCAGAATTTTATTAATTTTATTCGTTTATTTTAAGCGCACAATTAAACCATGAATGTTAATTTTATACACATAGAAATGTGAGGAAATGTCTGTTTTATTATCTTGGTATACTTAAACCGTTTTTGTTCTTTTTTTAAAATCATCGTTTTAAAAACTATTCATCTAATTTATTTTTCAAACGCTGAAATTTATTTACTTGATTACAGTAACTCCGCACTGACTATACATACATATTTTTCCTATATAGAAGTTATTTTAGTATTCTCTATCACATGTACACGAAACGCAAACGAAATCACAAATGCTTCAGTTGACTCATTTACTCGGGACTCCTTTCATCGATA
>JABFOX010001230.1:0-13464 GCA_022817665.1 Axea sp. ZL-2020
TGCCATTTATTCTACGATGATATACTCATATTACGAATTACAGTGTTCAATTAAATTAAACTTTTTTCATGTTAAAAGGAAACTGACTTTTTCGTGCTGATGTCAAATCCTTCTACAGAACTTTTCCATCACCTATGGATTATGAGTAATAGTACGATAAACATTTGTGGTTTACCTTATGATAAATAAATCATCTTAGCTGGATTAATTTTTGCATACCTAAAATGTATAAGATGTAGATTATCGGCTGTATTTCATTTAAGGAACACTTCTCTTGATCAGCATTTTTGGAATCCACTTTTCTTTGTAGCATCTTTCCCTTTCAGCGATATCCTGGTAGAAACGCCCGCCATATTCGTAACTGATAGAACGGAGGTTTTTAGGAAAGAAATCAATCTTACCAGTCCAACATATGTATTTTCAAAGACTCATTACACCTTATAATCTTGTAGTTCTCAAATAACCTACTGATAAATTTTCTGTAATTTTCAAACCTCTAGTTTCCTATGAAGTTCATGACAACATTTTTGAAAATATGGATCTTTGGAAGCTTATTTTTCAGAAAGAGAAATGCTCCCCCATTACGATTCATTACGTTCACAAAATTTATAATCAAAGCTAATTTGATGTGCAGTGGAGGCAGTAAAATTTTTTCAGCACTAACAAGTAGGTAGTGAATAATATTTGTCTGTCGTGGATTGAACAATTCTTCTTTTACCCAGTTCTTGTATATGCTGTATACGCTATGTACGCCACTCTACATAAAAAGAGTTATTTAATGTTACAAAAAACTGCTGGGCGATGGAACATTTTCGGCTTCAGTTTTGGAATCAGCAGTTAAAAATGCATAAGAATGAGCTGAAATAATAACTTTAATATTTTCTTGTTGACTAGCGTTATTAATAATTTTAGTAAAAATATAGTTAATATAAACATTTTTATATTTAATTTCATTATTTATTTATCAAATATTAACTTTCTTTAGTTATTATTTATTTTAAAATTTAACATATCCATTTTGCCAGAGTATAGAATACTCTTTTAAATCAGAAACTACATAAATTCTTTGGAAAAATATTGCTTCAAGAGATAAATGATGGTGCAAATATTTCATGTATATTTTTTCAACTACAGATAAATTCTTACACTTTTTATTAAATTGATATATTTTAAAGAGAATTTTCATATCAATTAATTTTTTATAAATAGAATATTTGTAGAATGCTTTTTCATTATAATTAAAATTTTGTGCAATCATTTTAAATTTCATTTAGTATCTATATTACTACTTATTTTCTTTAATAAAAAAACACTTTTTACATAAAATTCAAATTGTTCATTATTAAAAGAAATGTACATATAACATGCATTGGTTTAAATTATACAATTTTTTAAGAGTTTGTTTCAGTAAAATATACAATTTAATATAAGATGTACAAGGAATCGTAATACAACTGAATATTTTAAAATATAATCTGACAGTATATTGAAATAAATAATTTACCACGAAAGTAAAAAATTTAAAGATTTTTGAATCGATTTAAATTCTAATAAAGAAAGAACGAATACACGAAATATTATAGAAACATAAATTACGGAATGTGAAAAGATATTTTAAGCAGGCATTAGAAAATGAATTAGAACTAAACACAATTTTTTATGGAACTGTTGAGTTTTTAAATATGAAATTTTGTAAATTTATCGTTTATAAAACATAAATTGTTCTTTATGTTGAAAATATTAGATAAAATGTTCATTAATTTATTTGTTGAATTTTGAATTATATTATAAAATGTTCTTTTAATAAAATAATTATTTAATATTTGAATTATAATAATTTAGTGATATTTATTCTTTTATACTGAAATATTTGTATTGTTATTGATGCTGTTGCTATACAATATATCTATTTTAATTTATAATAAAATTGATAATCGAAAGTTGAATTTAATTATAATGTTTCTAATTCAAAGAGAAGTAATTTAAACTAATCCAGATACGAATGTTGCAAACTTCGAGGATGTACTGTAAAGGGAGTGATTTTGATTTGAATTAGTAAAGAATTGAAGAAATGGAAACAGAAACTAACGTTCCCGTGTCGAGACACAGCTGCATATCATTATAAGGAAATTGCTTTATTATTCACGCGAGCGTGGCGAAGCTGCGCTAAACGCAATTGTAGTCAAATGCAGCTGGTTTTGAATTGTGTCACGTTTGCACGATGTTAAATCACCGAGCGAGTCGCGTTCCACGGTCCACGTTCACTGGTAATAAAGCTAATCAATTACGGTGTGTACTGTTTAACTGAAGACTCTTAGGCAGATCGATTGCACCGTCTGGAATTGAGCGTGGAGCATGATCGACGCCACTCGTGGATTTCGAACTTGTCAGATTCAACAAGAGGTTACCTTGAAATGTATTGCTTTGCTTATACCGTCACCGTAACTTATGCTTTTGTACCTGTTTCATATAAGTCCTTTTAAAAGCATATTTTATCTAGCTACATCTATACATTAATTTACAGAGCAATAAGTAGTAAGCGTAAAAGATATTACGGATTTTGACTTTGGTTTTCGTATGTCACGTCAAATTTTCATCTATTGCATTATGTGCACAGTACCAATATTTTCAGTAAGTATATATGTAATAAAAGCAAGTTAATTATTAAGGCGTTGCTAGTAGACATATTACGTTACGTAGAAGATTCATATCTACATATTACGTATTTTTTATTTAGATATTATGTACATATATTTCATATATCTTTTAACTATAATGTACTAAATCAGTGTCACGTAATATAGTGGCAGCAAGCGTGTTGATTTAGTAATAGTATGTTTCCGAGTTTAATTCTTGAGTCAAATATTGCAACCTTCGAATATTATTATAATATTAAGATTTTGCACCTAAGTCTGATATTATCTTCGTATCATCCCACATTATTTTAATTTGATATAATAAAATCCATGGGAAATTATGATAATTTTTATATAGTAATATGATATTACCAGTATAATTTGTACCATTAGAGATGGGATACATTTTTTAAAGTTCTTATATCAATGAAATATAAATAGTTAATTTAGTTTGGAGATTAAATACAGATTTTTCAGATTTTAAATACATTGAAATTTCAAATTTCATCAAAAATGTATGTCTTTTGTTACTATAACCTGTATAATAATTTAAATTGGTTGGTAATATATATAAATTGGTAAAATAATATATACTATTACATGTTATATATAAACCGTAATTTGTTGCTATTTGATTAAGAAAGAAGTGTACATATTGGCTATTTTATCTTTTTTGTGGCCAAAATCAATATTATGATTCTTTTTCTTTTAGTTAAAGCAATTTAAGTTGGATTATAAAAACGAAATTATATTTTACGAAAAAGAATTCCGATTAGTTTAAAAGTTAAACAAATATTTTCTTAAATTATTTATCTTTTAACATTAAGAGCAAAATAAACACCACAAATTCTTAATCTAATCAAAAAAGGAAAAACAAGATCAAATTAAAAATTTACATGCACAATTATAATATAATCGTATTAAGATTTGCCTTGATGGCAATAATATATAAATCATAACTTTTCTGTTTAAATAAAACAGAAAGATACTTCAAAATCATTGTATATTTAGTTCTTTTGTATCTATGACAAAAAAGTTATGAAATAATTATATTAATTCTAACAAGAAATATATATATATGAATGCTATTGTATTAAATTTAAATTGATTTTAAAAATGTTCTTAAAAATGTGTAAATATGAAATATTACATTATATATTGTGTGTATGTATATGTTGTATATAATATAAAGTTCTTTTATATTATGTATTATGAGACATTATATTTGAAAAATTATAAAAATGTTTTAAGCATTTTTATAATATAATTTTAAACATTTTGCTGAAATTAATTTATACAATTTGAAAATACAAATAATTAAGCTGTCATTAATCTCATTAAATAATTCCATTAAGCTATGATTGAAGAAAACATTTACACATATTATACTTGACCTGAATTTGATAAGTGACTTTGGTCAGGATTTAATCAAACATTTGTTAACTTTTCTATAAAGAAGGCTAATGTTCGTGACCTTTATTTATTATAGTTTATTTTAAGCTGACAACTCATAATATCTCGAGAAATAATCATTTTACGCAAAAGATACTTAAAATTAACCTTAAATATTTATGTATGGGCGGCTGCCTTCGTAAAAATTACCCGTTTTCTATTATTACCACTTAAAAGTGAAGTAGAGAATAAGTTTGAAATTTTAAATCGAAGCCCCAGTTTTTTATTCGGAATTTGTATTTTATATTAATATTGAATTATTTGTATGTATGTATAATATATGAATTATTTGATTTTTGAAAAAACATTTTTCAGATTTGTAATCAGCATTAAAAACTACATCGAATTCATGTATGAGCACCCTGTGTTGTGAAGACGGATATGCATCCCGGATACTGCATATTTTGGACCAATAAACTCGAATATCTCGAGAACAGATAAAATCCGCCACAAAATTCTTTCAGATTCGTCATCAGCGTTGAAAAACATGTCGACTTCATACATAAAAACTCTATGTTGGGGATCGAGGGGCAGTAGTTCTACACAATTACTATTATATTATATTATATTATATTATATTATAGTGCAGCACAATTAATTGATCGTGTCAGATTTGTCTGTAATTAAATATTTCTCTGAAATAATTTTATTTGGTGACCCTTCCAAAAAAAGACCTCGAACAAAAAGTTATTTTTGAAAATATTCAGTATATTGATAAAATAATTTTATTTGATACATACGATACTATTTCACGTTCTTTTAATTACATTCATTCATTACTTAAGCAATGCTATTCAATTCGATATTCGGCCAGATAAAGTTTACCAAATGTAATAAATCATATATGCTTGTTATGTGCTCTCATAATCTGTGTTACATTACTAGAATTATGAATCGATTTGTATACTTCATTTGAAATCTTTTCTAAATGTTAACGAAAAGTTCTCAACGTAATAAAATAAACCTACCTTGTGGTCGCTCGATTTGTAATCCTATAAAGTGGTTTAACTTATTTAAGGTAGCTTCGAATTTCGATCTAAGTTCCATTAGAGATATCTATCAAATGTATTTCATGCACTTGAAATTAAATGTAATCTGTTTTGAATTGGAATAAACTTTCAGTCATTTATTCTATTTTTAAAAGATTTTTTACCAGGCAAATACTACAATAGCTAAATAACCAAAGAACTATATTTAATGGATAATAATTATTATTTCAAAAGACAAATTAATAAAAAAAGCATATTAAACAAATTCAATAACAATTTGTTTATTATTATGTAAATTATAAGGATTTGTAAAAGTGAATTGAAATTATCAAAATTATTATAAATTATAACGTTTTAGTTCAAATATAATGCATCAAGAATTTTAATAAATTTAATAAATTTAATAAATTTTAAATTAATTTATGGAAATGATAATTTAAAAAATAATTATACGAACATGAAGAAAGAGAGAAAAATGAATTTATAGTAGATCGGTTTGTATTATGCATTGCGCATTTTAATTATTTACGAATGTTCAAATGTGTGACTGTTAAGCAATAAAATGAATTTTAAAACTCCTTTCTATCGTATTTTAAATATTTTATATTTAATAATCTTTTCATTTTTAGAGGTGTCTATATAATAATTCTGCATTCTACATTAGAATTGATTTGATATATATTATTTTATTTTTTTCACTTGTATACTAGGTTTTTTTTATAGTATAATTTAAAATTAATTAAATTATTTTTAACTTTCGAAATAATTAAATTAATATATACTTTAAATAAATAAATAAATCTGTATTTATTTTACATTTTAATACAAAATTTTTCTATATTTATACAATGTTATACGAAGAGAAACGTTTTATGAATAAGTACAATGTTTACGATTAAATCTATGATCATAATGTAAAACTTTTTTAAATTAGTTTTGTTTGTAGGAAACTAAACAACTAAAACTTTTAAAAATTACACTTCACGTTGTACAATTCAGAAACTGAACTATTTGGTTCTGCATTTGTACTATGCATCCAATACTTCAAGAAACATGAAAACGCTGATTGAATATATTCATATCAAGCGAGTAACAAATCCATGTAGATTAAATACAACAACTTTACAAAACAGAAATAAAGGATACGAAGTTAAAATTTTAATTCTACGTTATTTTGTTTTTTTACATTTTTAAATAGTTGTATAGCATAAAAAAAAATTTGATAAACGCTCTAATGAAAGTACTTAGAATACACAATGTTGTAATACAATAATAGCATTAGAGAATAATATAATAGTAGCATTAACGTGTTATAACACTCGAGAGTGGTTTGATAATAAACATTATAGTCATTCACAGTACTATAAAATAAGTGCATTTACTAACTGAATTTAAGAAATAATTGAGTGAAAATAGATTATTAAGAATTTTCATACAGTTTTCAATGTTTTATTACATAAAGTATATAAGTATTTTTATATCTGGACATTAAATTAAAAAAATCTTTAAAATTTAGAAGTTAAATAATCAAAACGTAAGAAATTATAAATTTTGTTACTTTTTTTTCGAACACATTAAAGGATTTGCAATTTAAAGAAGTAATAGAAATTTAAAATATTTATCAATATTTACTAATAACTTCTGTATAACTACACCATTTAATAAATGTTCTTACGTTCTTGTGAATTAAATTAAAGAGTTACGAGGACATTCTTTTATTTTATGAGTCAAAATATCTTTGTCAGTTGAAATGTCTAAATCTTCACTTGTATAACTGACATTCTTCATATAATTAGTATACTGCATAATCGTTTTATTTCTTATTTGTTTCACAATAAATACTGAGTTTTCAGACTTTATTGAATCTCATCAAGTTCATCATATCTATTGAAATATTCTTTATTTTTAAACTCATTTTAGTAATATCATCAGTATTTTCATTTTAATATTTTTGAAAAGCTTTTTATATTTGGTATATAAATGAGTTTTCGGACTTTTTTCAAGAAAATTAATGTTTATTTATAAAAACTCTATTTGCATTTTCAAAAACAAACTAATTCTATAGAATTTCTTCATCTATTGGACAACTAACGAACTCTATCACAAAAAATATGACGTTTTTGAGTTGATCATCTTTAGCGACTTCTAAAGTAAATGAAGTATGAAATAGCTAACGTTATGTCCCAGAATTTTGTTATACATTTGATAAATTATAATTATCACGTGAAAACGTGATTATGTTAACGGCCCCACTCGCCCATCAAGGAATTTTGTGACTTTAACATTTCTCATTGCGTGAAATATTCTTAATTTATGAATGACATAGAGGTAAACTGCGAACGTTGCAGTTGTGTCTCATGAGAACCAATGAAGATCCCGAAGTCCAACTGTCGTTTCGGACCTACATCATACATGAAGTTTCCTCCCATTTCCCATAATTAAGAATCTATATAAAGCAAGCCCCGAAACAGCGCTTCTGTCTGTCGCTTAAGACTTTTCCTTGAGTCCACATTATCCTATAATTTATCACTCGAGGTACTTTACCTTTGGTTTGTCTCCCGAGATTTTGTCCTACGCCGCCGTACTCATACCATTCCAAACCCTTGTCACATATCGCAATATATAAATCCTTTGTCTAAACTACGAGTTTTAACGAATCCTATAATTAACTAAGTTATAAAGATTCTATAAGTTAAAAAATCAATAAATAAAGAAGTTCACGCGGGTAAACGAAGAAATTTTAATTTTTTAAAAAATTGATTTTGGAATTCAGCAGCTCTGAACCGTGTAACATGTTACACCATAAACCGATACAGAAATGAATGAAAGATGTGAAAGTGCGGTGAGGTAAAATCCGGTTAATTATCGACATAAAGGTAACCTGCCAGACTAAACCAATGATGAAGGGCTTTGTCATTTTAGTGGCATTTGACTTGAATTAGTTACACAGTAATATCAGTTAGCGAGTTCTTCGTTTAGTAAAAGATTATTTTTGTCCTATTTCACCATTCAAGCAATGCAATATTAAATGTTGCACTCTGTTTCAAGATTCTATAATATAAAATATATCAGAAATTTCATCAAGTACAAAATAATACCTTTTCCCATAAATATTCAATTTTTCCATGGATTTCTGGGATTGAAATTATTGAAATTATTAAACACTATCCACTTTTTATTATCCGTTATTATTTTGTGCAGAAAACCTTTTTTTGAATTTGAAACGGGAAACCAAAGTATAAGCCATACCGTAACATCTTTCTTTGCTCTCATCACTGAGCTCACGTGGAACTCGACAAACGGCTTTTTGAATTGTTCCCAGCTTTTGTAAATGAACAAATGATTAGTTGTGTTGTACCCAAAACTTATACAAGCCTATTCTGGATTTGACACAGGTTTTCATCTAAAAGTTGCTCCAATTCTTTGCTATGAATTTTTTCAGTGCTTCAAAATTCCCTTGATACAACCATGAAAACCACTTTTTGCATGTACTGTATTAATCAACATTATGTATTAAAGTAGAACGTATTTCTATTGGACTTTCTTTAGTAAGAAAAAAATATCCGATGTCTGATATATTCTTTATTGATGATATTTTAAACTGAAAATATTTGACCGTTTTATATTCTTTTGCTTTTTTTATAATGTTATTTGCAATATTACATGATTGTTTTAAAGGCTGATACACGCAAGGCTTCTAATCATGGGAACATTGATCAATTCAAATTCATATTTGTATTATAAACCAATTTTTATTTAGAAGTCGAGAATATAGAGAACTAATGTTAGCAGCTTTACAATATAATTAAAATCTTTGTATAATCATACTTGTATACTTTATTAAAAGAGAAATATAAATATTTGCACCTGTTTAGCTTTTTATATATAATGTGATTTATAACACAACCAGAGTTACGAAAATCTGTGATCGATTTATATTTTGAACCAGCAATGATCTCTTCTAATCACATCATGATTAGAATAATAAATATACTTTCGACTTCTATAATAGACAAAATTGAAAAAGGTTATTTATTATAATTATAAGTACATTAAAATGAAACATTTATTGAATATAAATAGATTGTATCAAATATCCATAGTCTTAAGAGTATTCAAATATATTTTGAATAAATAAATTTAACGAGTAATATAATTTTTAAAAAAAAATAATGTAAATACATATTATATATAAACAAATTTATAGTACACTAAAAAATGGCAGACATGACTATCTACAATTTCTTAGAATACAATTTTCTTTTTGTAATGAAGAAAATCAAGTATGACTGTTTATGTATGTACATAAAATGATATAAGAGTTAAAAATAAATAAAATGACTAAAAGAGTAGGGCTTACGAATACATTATATTAAAAAATTAGTCATTTATTATTACGTAAATGCACTCAAATTTTTTGTAATGTTGAACATTTTATATTCTGCTTCGCATTAGAAATGATTTTTATTTCTACAGTACTAGTTTAACGTCTCATTAAAATACGAAATATTATTTGAGTGGAAAATATCAAACATTTTTAATGAAGATATAGACTTTATGTTGTTCAATAAAATTTATTTTTTATTGACCAGTGTCAAAATATTTTGTAAACTTATGTCAATATTTGTTCTGATTTCTTAATGTTTGTTGTTATATTGCTCTTAAAATTAATATTGTAAAAATTTTATATAAAGGTTTATCTTGATGAAACCTTCGATTAATTTTAATTTTATACTAAGTTATATCGATTAAAAAATATACATTTTCCTACATTTTGTTTCATATAGTACTTTAAATAAATCATCATATAAAATTTTTGCAGAATTTTAAAATTTTGTGAGGTTCATAACAACATAAAATTGACATATAATATCATATACGTATATAATAAATGTAACTTGAAACTGATGATAAAAAAATGAAAATAAAACTAAATTACAGTTAATTAAACCATAAATTATGTTATTTAATAACATTAAATAATGCTCGTGCAAACACGATTTATTGAAACTTACGACACATTACAAAAAAGTTCTGATAATAATACAAACTGAAAATTTTTTATATAAATGCTTTGATAATTTTATAATCCATTTATTCAAACAACTTATTTATGTTGATTTAAACTATCTACAATAATTATAATTATTTATAACTCTATTAAAACGCGTTTATAAATTGTAATTGATTATTACATTTTTTATCCGCCATTTCATAATTCAAGTAATAATGCTATATATAATTTCAACAGTTCCTGGAATGCAAATTTTGTAATCTTATTTCGTGGTCCGCAAGAATGCAAAATATTTAATTTACGTATATCCTACAAAAAATGAAAAATGCAAACAATTATGGAAAGAAATATTTTCTTACAAAAGTTTCGCAATGAGAAATTACTAAGTATAACTCGTAGTTTTGAAAGTTTTACAAAAACTAGAAAACTTATAACATCCGTTAAGAAATATAAGTAATAAAGAAAGGTCTTTATAAAATTAAAATTTATTTTTAAAGATTCTTTTTATATTCGACTATAATGTATTAAAACTAAATAACTGTGTAAATATAAAAAATGTATAGCGATATATACGTATAATAAAGACTTTAAATAAGTATTTATCCATATTTTTACAATTTAGTTTATTAAAAGAAATTGTATGAAATTAGTCGATAATGCACTAAGAACAAAATAAGTTTACTGTAATTTTAGTGAAAAAATTGCCACATTAAATTCAATATAACTGAAATACAAAAATAAAAGAATAATGCTCGATCACTCTAAATAATATTGCGATTGTATTTTGTTTTTAGTTCACTAAAGCTTTAGTAATAATTCATCATAATTGTACGTGAATAATAATTAATGAAATCGCGACTTAATCTTAATTAGTTAAGATTTCATCATCCTAAATTATTGAAATATTTAAAATAATAATTATAAATGTTTAAAATAAGTACAAATATTTACAATATTTATAGCATAAAAAATATATTTATGATTTATTTTACTAATATTGTAATAAATAGGCCAAAATACATGATCTTAGAATTTATTCATAATAAATAAATTTGCAGTAATATTGTTTAATGTAAAAATTTTTTTGTGCTCTTTTAAGAAAGATTTTCTACATTAAAAAAAACATTTTGAGTTAAATAAATCAACTTCAGAATACAAATTCAGAACACGTTTTATTTCTATCGAAAAGATACTGCACCTTGTTTTTTTTTAGAGGATTTACGAAACTTCTAAATTTATATAATAATTCGTTTCAAAAACTCAGTTTAAAATAAAATATTTGATATGACATTAATATGTGAAATTCATAAATTTAAATCATATTTCAATTCTTCCAACATAATCAGAGTTAATTTAAATTATGAGTAGAGTTTTCTTATTTCGTATGCATGTACTTGTTATCAAAAAAAAGGACACTTTTCCTTCTTATCAGTAATTATCTTAATAAACATAATACACATCAAGTTACGTTTTATCTTTAAATTGTACATACATATTCAAGAATAATTATATGTGTATCAAACCATTAAGATTTTTTAGACTGAATATAAAATCTGTTAATGATATTTAAGTTTATTATGGTTAATTATTCATTATGATACATATTTAATATTATTACATTCATCTTAAACATAAAAATATTTGAAAAGTAGAAAAATAAAGTAAAGAAATAAAAAATTAAAAGATTTAAAAAATATGAAAATGAAAATATATTATGATTTAGTTTATTTCCAGAACTAAAGAAATTACTGAACAGGGTTTAGTAAACGCAGGACAGTAAAGTATTACTTATTCTGGACGGAGAGCTTGAAATATAATTCACTTAGAAATATGTTGAAATTCCTGTTTTTTTGAATAAAAGTTAAAAAATCAGCTAAAACAGGTCGAATAGTTATATAATAGTAAAAAGTTTACTAAATTCAGTAGTACATTCAAATATTGTTGGAAAAATTAAAACAGTCCTTAAAAACTGAAAATAAGTTCTATATATAGATTTTTAAACACTCTAAATAATAAGGAAATGAGAAAACAGACAAACAGTGAAGAAAAGCACCACAGTGAAAAGCTCTCAGAAGCAATATGTCGAGATGCCCTTTCAAGAGGAGATTAATGAGTTGGAGAATTATCCAACTTCTCAATATAAAAGGCAATGACTCAAGGAAAATAGATACCATCAAATAATGGTTCGCTTAAAAATGAGATAATAAGTTTAGAAACTTTTAAAAGGTTAAGTAGAGTAGAACTCAGAATAAACAGAAATTTTTATAAAATGTGACAATCATAGAAAATTAAAGCATCATTTTGAAAAACATTTAAATTCTACTTGTGTGACATATGATAAGATAAAATATGAAAATATGGTTTATTTTTGTATGAATGATCAGCATTAATGATCAATGGATGGAAGTTTGCATGTCAAAAGAAGTGAAATATTACAATTGGAAATTCTCCACGGCGGTTGATGACTATGTTGATATGTTGGAACTCCTTGAAACTCGTATGCAAATTAATTGATCTTATTTTACTTGAATTATCAATGTTAAAATTTTAAATTTTTCATATATTTGTATTTATAAATTTATGCATATATGAATTATATTATTTATTATTATTAATTATATTACGTGTAAAATAAAATTCAAATGAATATCTATTCTCTTAATCATCTGACCGATGTTTACAAAATGGAGTAAAAGCTTTCTTTTTTATTATGCATGTTTTTTGGTGTAATTTTTTAAAACAGAACAAATTTAATTATAAAATGTAATTATTACAGCATGAGTTAAAAAATTACTTTATTTCTGAATTATAATATCTTTTCAACTTTAATAAATCATTAGTCAGGTTACGTTCAACTAAATATTTGCTCGAGAAGAATCCACATACGACTGAAAATTCAGTTGACGAAGTTATGAAGGTAAACGGGACTGAAAAAATTTGCAACTTTTTAATTG
This sequence comes from Axea sp. ZL-2020, assembly GCA_022817665.1. NCBI lineage: Eukaryota > Metazoa > Arthropoda > Insecta > Hymenoptera > Scelionidae > Axea > Axea sp. ZL-2020. The sequence continues at coordinate 13,046 of JABFOX010001230.1, forward strand.
CCTTTCCGCATTATCATTTAAATGTATTTGTATGCGTCGACTTTGCGTATGTATATATAAACTCTTCTTGGACAAAAACACTTTCTTTATTCAAAAATCATATTGCAATTATTTTAACACTTCGACACATACCAAAAATTCGCACTCTGAAAAAGTGTACATTTCTGAATAAGCGCATTAAATTATGAATACAATTGTTGTAGATAAGTTGCTAAAATTAGTTTAATAAATTTTCTTGTAACAATAATGAAAACGATTTATTATTTATTGTATTATAGATTGAAAAAAAAAAAAAAACAAATTTAATAATTTATAATAAATTTTTTGATTTGATGTAATAATAAAGATTAATATAAAAATTTATATTAAAAAGATTATAAATTATTTTTTTTATTATATTTAATGTTTCTCTAATTAAT
>JABFOX010001231.1:0-13464 GCA_022817665.1 Axea sp. ZL-2020
AAATTAAGAATACAGAACGCATTTTATTCTGGTGAAATTGTGTATGTGTATCTGCGTATATTAGACACGTGTTCATTTTTTAGACATCTTTATTTGTTAATAAAAATTATAAAAATTTAACGAAATAATTATAAAATAAGTTTAGATTAGAAATTAATACAATGAGTAGTTCATTTCATTAAGGCTTAACTCATCAGTTAGATTCTTATTAATGACAATCTTATCAGAAATAATATTACTTTTTTATAATTTGCTACGTTTTCAAATAACGATCATCCACCATCTTTTTTGATCCATATCATAGTTCTGGTTTTGAAACTGCAAACTTTTAAATATACCACACGAATTGAAGTGTTAATTGTGCATATATGTAATATAAAATGTAAAATATAATATATAAAAATGTAAAATCTTTCTGTTATTTATTTGTTTAAAAATTGTTGTAAATGTTCAATAACATTTGGAACTTTGCAAAAGGAAAAAAAGATTTAAATTGTATTTAAAAATATACAACAGCGCATGAATATTGCGCGAAAGATATCTCTAAAACATGACAATGCTCCTAAAAGGTATATATATATATATATAATGAATATTTCGCTACACAAGTTAGTAAATTTAAAATAGATGCTGGATATCGACAACGACATTTTTATATGAGAACTGCGCATCACTATCATTTTTAATTTCATTGTTTACGTCGATATTTATAATAAAACTTATATTCAAAGAAGGTTAAGCGAACTGTTTTAGCGTTAAAGCATTCTAAACGATATTAGTTATTTTACAACAGTGTTTAAACAAATAAATTGCAACGAGATTATACGTATCATTACATTCAATTTCATTTATTTTAGTATGCATAAGCCAGAATTATTTTGTATTTCAAAATAATCTAACTGACCATTCAAGACTTGATCGTTTACCAGATACAACCTTATAAAAAAATATATATATATGTATATAAAACAAATACTTGGAATAACTATAAATCTCTGGCATTAAGCATATGTTTTTAAAAAAATATATCTACTAAATGTCTTTTTGTTCAGATGAAATAAATTTTATATTTCACGTGGACATAATACTAATAAAATATAACAAAAATATTAAAAAGAAAACGTAATGTGCAGTATTTATTGTCATATGCAATACAAATTAAACCATATTCATATGTACTATTTCACACAATTACATAAAAGTTTTCGAAATTTTTATTAACAAATAAAAAGATGCTGTTGAACTGTATAAATGCAATTATTTCGCAGAGAAGAAAGTTTCCTCTACACTGTAATATTTATTTATGCTCAACAGTAAACAAATTATTTTTTCAACATATAAAGAAAAATTAATTAAATTAATTAATCTAAAGTGAGCAATTTCTAAATTTGATTAATTTCACTTTCAGACAGAGTTTGGTTTTCCTAAAAAATATATAATTTGATGATTACGAAGTAATTTAATTTGCATGACTAATTGAAACAAATATATATATGCTAAACGAAAAAATTTTGTAAATGTGGGATTGTTTTTTTTTATTCAAACAAATATTTATAACTTTAGAATGTGTACTTAAGTTGAATGTTTTGTATCATTCTTTAATTTTTGTCAATCAATAATATGTAACATAGTAATTTAATGAAAATATTGCCAATCTTTTATTATCTTTAAAAAGGAAAAATATTACAAATTTATTAAACAAATGATGCATGAAATTTCCTTCTTTTAGGAAAAACCAATATGTACCAAAAACATCAAATTACGCTATTTTTTATATTAATAATATTTACAATACTAGCATAAAGTGCGTACTAAATTATCACGCATGTCATACTTGATTTGCATAAAAGGGTACATAGAGTAAAATTCCGCTTTATAAAATTTATTCGAAATTCTTGCAACTTTGATAAAAATTCTGTAATACTTGTAGGCAAGTGCATGTACGACTATAGAATTCCTAATGTCGTAATAAAATATATTGTCAAAGGACCGACTATTATGTATTTTTAAAAGTACTCTTCAAATATTTGTTCTAAACTTTCAATTTCATTCATTATGATAAACTATTTTAACATATTGGTTCCATTTCCATAAATAAATTTAAAAATTATTTTTTTCTTTTAATACAATAAGTTTTATATAAATATACTTATTTATTAATTTATTGAATTATATAGTTTCTCTTATTTAAATAAAACTGTATTGATATTTGTTATCATATTATTTTCTTTAATATATTGATATAATTATAATTTAAATAAAACAAACACTAATGATCGAAATATTGTGAATGTGTAATTTCAATAAATAAATGACATCATTAAACTTGATTCTAAAACTGATTGGTAATTAAAAAATGTATGCAAAAGTAAACCTCAAACAGAATAGCATAAAAAGAAAATAAACAATTTTTTATGTGAACAAATTATTACAGCACAATAATAATTATACTGTATTAATATATAATATACTGCATTATATATAATAAGTAATATTACTAATATTAACAATAACATTTTAATGATAAATAAACTAACTGAACTGAACAAACTAACAGTTTAATCAGTTCAAATTGAATTTAGTTTTCCGGTTTTCGAAATATAAAACGAACGCTCCACATGCGTATTACTTTTCGTCAGTTCCGATTATTCTTTTTACCCTCAAAGGAACACGGTTAATAACATATTGATATAAATTTCTTTCAAAGGAGTGAAAACTTTGCGCAAACGTGCTACGATAAATTTTTGTAGTATATCTGTAAATGGTTTCTATAAAATTATCCCAAGTATAATTGCATAAGCCATTCCATTAAAATTTATTTACAAAACACCAAACTAAATCGTCAATTAATCGGTACTAATATTAGAAGAAACAATTTCTCAATACAATTGCAGAACATAGTTGCGCAAAAAGGATAATTTTTTCTCCGTGTGTTTTCAGTTTTTTTAAACGTATATTTTTTGTTTCCAAAGCAAAAATATTGTACAAAATATATCATTCATTTCTCATAATTGTATTATTCAGTAACTTAAACACGCAATGAATTGTTCATAATATTTTACTTTGGGTAATATTTAATGCGTAAACCCAATTAAACTAATTAAAGATGACACTGGGTTTACTAGCAAATTTGAGCATGATGAGTGGGGCAATGATATAAGTATTCTTGTATAAATTAAATGTTAGCCCTGAAAAAGCTATTGAAAGGCTGACTAGTTCGTATGTCCCACGATGTTATCGCTTTAGAAGTTGGTCGAACAATTTGATCACAGGTCAGTGAGCGATCTGCTTATATTGGAATCTGACCACTGGCCGTTAATCATTCCACGCTCACTGATTGGCATGTCCGCGCGACGGAAGTTGCGAAATACCGATCTAACTGGTGAACATTCGAAAGTCGGCTCTTCCGCAAAATTACACGGCTCTGCAGAATTTTTCACTTGTGAGAATTGCGCGTTGTAAAAATATTCACGATTGAAATTACGAATGTCAAAGAGACGTATTAGTTATATATTTCAACATCTTGAAGAAAGACAAAGAAATCTTTCGTAAACTTTATAAGATCGCAAAACAGCAATATCCTATCGCACAAGCTTTGTTTTCTCCTCTTCTCTCGTAGTTGCTCAATTTTTCTCATACGACTTCCCTTCTATCACAGTTACCAAACAGATTCAAATTTAATTTCAGGCGATAAAATATAACTCATATTGTTGGTACTCTACTGAGTGGAATTTAAAAATGAAAATGAATCAAATATGAATCACTAAAAATTTCTTCTATCTAATTTCTTCTATAAAATTTCTTTTTGCTATACAAAAAAATCGCAAACGAAGTCAAGTTGTGGTTAAAATTTATCAGTAAATCTACTGCACAATTTCGAGGGTAATGTTTTGTTTCAACAAACTTCACATTTCGAATATAATAGTTTAGAGAATGTGTGAAATTCATTACTCAAAACATCAGTGTTCAATTCTGCAAGAGTTATCAGTGACTAAAATTGAATGTACAGATTCGAAAATAAAACTTTCACTCGAACACCTACCAGATAATTTTCCAAATTTAATTTTTAAAGAGTACAGCAATATTCAGCGAAATAATAAATAAAAACATACTTTTTTTTATATTAAACTGCAATGACTTTTTTTAACTTCAACTTGCAACATGTTAAGTAAATATTATTTGGTATTACTTAAAAATATTTTCCCAAGCATGTTTTGAAATACTGATAGTAAGTCGACAACTGTCGTAATGCGACAATTAATTATTAGTTAGTTATTGATTGGATTAGGTTGGTATCCAATGCACCGACATTTAAATCAAAAAAGTATGGAGAGGATGTTCGATTTCTAAAAATCCGCAGCAACCAAATTATTCAGCGATATTCAAATTTATTTTTCGTTAAATATGAGGTCATATTATCATAAATTGATAATATAACAATAATTACTTTGCGCTTGCGCATACGACAAAGAGCTGCGCCATTAACGATAGACAGTCCTAATGACGAAACGTGGCGCAAAACTCAGCGCTATATGAGTCTTGCGCAATACAATAATCAGTCCTGTGTATGCAAAGAAAAAATGCAGATATTATCAATTTGTGGTACAGGGTTATTTATAAAGAACTGACACATTTATTTCTTTAATTGCTTCAAAACGAGTTATGCTAGCGACAACTTATTATACATGAAATGCAGAGGAATTTTCGGAGATTTATCTCTATGGCAAATATTGAGAATGTTCTCCATCCTACATACGACAAAACTCAGCATGTCGTTCCATGTTACTGCCCATACGTTGGAGGACTCTGTTGTCAATAGCTTGACTAGAACAAAATTAGGAATAAAATATGAACATTTGCGCATTTAATGACAGGCAATCGAAACTCCAATGTGTCAGTCCTTTATAAATCACCCTGTATTTTGACCTCATATTTAAAGAAATGAATTTCCGTATTGTTAAACAATTGCATCGCCTCAAATTCCTCGATATTGAACATTTCTATCATACTTTTTTGATTTGAATGTCAGCATGTTCAGATACAGATCCAACATAATAAATAATTAAATAATAAGCGTTTACCGCATTATTTAATAAGATCTTATTATTTATTTTTTATTTATTATTATTTATTATATATTATATATTTATAATTTATTAAGATCTTAAAAGTATCTTAAAATATACTTGGAAATTAATTCTCAAGTAATATCAATTATTTATACACAAGATGGTTCTAGTTAAAGTTAAAAACTCATTGAACAGCAACATTAAAAGATGGATATTATTTATTATTGTATTGACTGTTAAGTAAAATAAAAGTGTTAAACAGAAAAATCGGGCATCTTATTGTAAAAAACATTACTATATTTGTTGAAACTGAATTTGGATAATTTTTGTTGTTTAAGAAAATTCCATATTTGAGAAATTACTTAGCCGGCGTTCGAGGGCAGTTTCATTTTAAAGTTTGGATGTTGAATTAAGAAAAATAAATATCTCAAATTGTATTTTGAATATGATGATCAATTTCGCAATCGATTAAATTTGAGAATTTTCCAGAAGCAATTTTATATAACGCCACAAGTTATTGTGCATATAACTAATAGGAGTATTCAGTGTTAAAGTTCAATAACAATTTAATTTACAGTAAACATGAACTTTGCATTTAGGCAATTTAGAGATGATTGATCGAACACTCATAATAATTTAATTCGATTAGGAAATGAATAATAATAATTTATTTTACTTTTATGCTGGGCTCTGTATATTATAAAATATGACCATAAAAATGATTGTTTTTTTAATTGCTAGAACAAGTCATTTTTATGAATTAATGTTTGAGATAGTTCATTACGATGATCTCTGATTAATATTGAAATATTTGATGTTCATTATTTGGATATCTAGATGTTGCCCAATACCCAATTAACATTTACATATGATTTGAATATAATTTGGATAAAATCTAATAACCAATTAATGTAAGATATCGTTTAGTTATCATCGAATAAGTTATTTAATTCCTAAAAACAGTCTAAATGTCGTCTGAATTATTAATATTTCAATGATATCTAAACATAAAAATAACCTATAAAATTAACTGCAATATATATTGCATGCTCCGAAGTAAGTTCATGAATAAAAATAATTCATAATACTATTTCACACAAAAATATTTAACCTAATTATTAAAATACCTGTTTTACAATATTAAATTTACCGAATCAAATTTTCATCGAAGTTAAATTAATGATTTTCCGTATTCTAAAAATACATTAAACAATATGAATGTTTAACCAACTACTTTTACACTTGAACTAACTAATTTTACATTTCTGTAATCATAAATTCTTTAATCATATTCAAAATTAAATAACACATATAATTTACAACCATATAACATTTTTTTATCTGATTAATATCAATATTCAGATTTGATTCAAGTGTTATTCATCTTTTATCTACAAACCTTTTAAACTAAGCTTTTCTAAATATGTATGTACAAAAATATATATATTTATATCCTACCTATTTTATATTTTTTTTTATTTATTATTTATTATATATATAATTTGTTTATTTTTGAAATATAATGTTGTAAAATTTGAAATCCGATTATGTTTTAGAAGTTTTATTTCTATATATATATATATTTGTTTATTTGCTCATTTATTTATTGATTTTCTGAGTTATATATTTATTTGTGTATTTATTTAACCGGAACACAAGTCTTTGTGTTCAGAATGGAATAGAAATGATACATCGTTTATTTTATTTTCTAATATCACAACAAAGTAAACTTAATTATTTTCTCCGGTAAATTCCTATTAAATTTGTATAACCGTACTCATACATTTTGTTAGAAAAATAAAAAACACATCTCTTCAGCATATCAAAAACGAACCTGTGTTCGTGGAATTCAAAAGCAAATTGTATTTTATTATAATAACGATAACTAATAATTTTCGGCAAGTAACGTAGTCTTTTTCATCGCTAAATCATATGAATTTATATTTAACTATGCTTCTAAAATATTGATATATTAAGTGCACAAATTAACTTCTGCAGTTGTTTCCAAATTTTCGCGGCTTTTTTGAAAAAGGCTTGTTATACATTTGCGACTCAAAGTATTGTCAACTGTTGACTTTATCTCATCTTTCGTGCAGCATATGCATCCCGTGTCGAAATAACTGTTCATCTTTTGAGGCGATTTAGGTATCCATCCAATTTTTACTTCGTCATAAGCACGTAAATGCTGGTCAGCCAGGCTGTGTATCGAAACAAATGACAGTCAAAAGCAGCAAGATTTGGGGAATACGGGAGGTGGAGTAGCACTTCCTAATTCAATGTTTCCGAGTATTTTTTGACGGATTTTTCGGCATAAGATCGAGCATTGTAATGCTGCAAAATCACTTTATCGTGCCTTTTGTGGTATCGCAGCCGTTTATCTTTAAATGCTCCACTTAAACTCATTAACTGCTGTTCATACAGATCGGCTGTGATTGTTTTAGGTGATTCTAGCAACTCATAATATATCACACCAAGTTGGTCCTATCAAATACAGAGTATGACTTTGGAGTTGTGAATATTTAGTTTGGCCGACGTGAAAGCGTGGCCGGAAAGTCCCTATGATTTTCGGCGCTTGGAGTAATTGTAATGAACTCACTTTTCATTCCCAGTCACAACGCGACACAGAAATCCCTTCCGTCTTTACCCATCAAGCAGTTGTTCACAAGCAAACAAACGTCGTTCGGCATTTCTCGGCTTCAATTTTTACGCCTCCCAATTTCCTTGTTTCTGAATCATTCCCATAGCTTTGAGTCGATTCGAAATGACTTGTTGAGTCACTCGTAATGATTCTGTTAATTCTTATTGCGTTTAACACGAGTCTTCATCAAATAACGCTCTCAATTCTTCATCTTTGAAAATCTTTTCTCTTCCACTACCATGTAGCTCTTCCATGTCAAAAGCATCGTTCTTGAAACGTTTAATCCACTCGTAACACGTTTTTTCACTAATAAAGCTCTCGCCATAAGTATCTGAGAGCGTTCGATAAGCTTCAGCCGCAGATTTCTTCATATTGAAACAGAACATTTTAAGTATATTCTTAATTTTTATATGAAATATAGTTTTAAGGGTGCATTGAAAAATTAGTGCATAAGTGTCTATTAATTTGATAATCAGATATTTTAAACACGATAGCGATAACCCTATGTAGGAAGCATAAATAGAATACGTTTGTAAATAAAAGTGTGCAAGTAACTTCGCTTCTACGAGGGGATTCGATTAAGATTTAAAAACTCATTCCTGCATTTGTTGTTTAAAATGTTGAACTCGTAGCGAAAGTGTTAACTTAAAGAAACTGTATAATAACGGTTAAATATTTACAATATATAGGATCATAAATAGTTCTATTAGCGTGTATATTTAAAAAAGTACAGTGCTCGTGATGAATGAAAATGATGAATATTATCTGTGGCCATTGCAGTATCATATATATGTAAGTTGTTTAAAATAGCGCAACGAATATTTAGTTGCACTGATGTCATAATAAAAAGAGAACAAATATCCCGTTCATCTAAAGATAAATAGTAGTTTTAAAAAGTTAATTGGGTAATCACAAAGTAAACACCTCATATTTGTGCGAAAACTTGGTTATAGCAAAATATTCTTTGAATAAAGACCAACTTTTACAATGTCGCACCTAATTTAGATCTATAGATAAAGTGCGACGAGTTACTTCAAAATGCAATATCAACAAAAAAAAATTGTGTGTTACATTATGTAAAAAATTGATTAATTATTTTTATAAATGAATATAAGATTACAGCTATAAATAATGAAAAAAATTGTAAAGTGCATTGCACAATTTTTATTATTATTTATCTATAAATATTAATGGTGGAGTAATTTAAAATAGAAACGTATTATTAATGATACGTATAAATTTTTATTATTAAGTTGGCAACTAAGTGATTGTGGATTTTGTCAATAAATGTTCTTAATACAGTCTTTTTTGTTAATGCATTCAAAGCACCTAAACTATTTTCTTGTTATTTAGACTTCCACTTTTAATTTAGTAAAAATATTGTATCGATTAGATATTTAGTTTGATTTTTATATCAATTTAAAAATGGAAAAACTAAGTGTATTTTATATATTTTTACGAACGAATCATATTTTATTGTATTATTTCCGAAAAGACAAGAACGCATCACAAGAATACAAGAAGTTATGTGCTGTATATGGAAAAAAAGGCAGCGCGGAAATTGGTTTGATAAATTTTATTCTGGTAATTTTTTACTAAAAAATGCACACTAATCTGACCATCCAGTTAAAGTTAATAAGACCCGTATTAAGACTATTATGGATTCAGATCGTCATAACACAACACTTGAGATTGCAGATAAGCTCAATGTATCGCATACATGCATCTAAAAAAAAATTAAAACAGTCTGGCTCCAGAAACTCGATTTTTAGGTCCTTTATCATTAAAAGTGGAGTTTATAAAAACGTTAATCGAAATAGATCGTGAGTGATACAAGATAAACCAACCCAGACGATACCAAAAGGTGAGATTCATCAAACAGATATTATGCTGTCAGTTTACTGGATTATAAAGGAATTCAACATTTTGAACTTTTACCAAGAATTCAAACAATTAATTCAATCATATACGTTCAACAAAACTGAGCAATGCAGTTCAAAAAAAAGTGGCCAGAGTTGGCAAATTCTAAGGGTGCTGCTTTTCAGCATGATAATGCAAAGTCCTACGCAAATTTGGTCATTCGTCAAGAATTATTGGAATTAGGTTGGTATGTATTTTCACATCTACCATATAGCCATTACTTTGCGCCTTCAGATTCCCATTTATTTCGTTCTATACTGAACTCCTTAAATGGTAAAATTTTGTATGACGCTGATGATGCAAAATCACAATTAATCAGTGTTTTGCTGCAAAAATCAGAAGTTTTAAGAACACGGAATTATGACACTGCCTGAGAAATGACAAAAGTTCATCGACAAAAATGGACAATACCTAATTGAATAAAGTTACATTTTTAAGCAAAAGTTCGAATTTTTTTGTTAGTTACGTTTAAAAAAGAATGAACGTTCATTAATAAATACTACAAATTAATAGAAATTTATTTGACATTTTATTGTTTGTTTTAATTTTTAAAAAGAATTTCACGTCGTTACGAAATGGCCCATTATCCTAATTGATCTCGTATTACGGAATATTATAAGGTTGATCCAAGTCGGATTTAAACATAGAATCTATTTAAATCCCTAAATGAAATTCTGATCATACATGAAATACAAGATGCTGTAAGTCAAACAACCCTAATACAGATACGTACAGATTTAAAGTAAATAAGTTTGATTTGATTTTACAAATGCAAAATAGGAGTTACAATTTTGCTGAAGTTTTAAATGGAAATATTAAACCTAGATTAATATTTTTATACTTATTAGTCTTTAAGGAACGGATAACTCTTAAACAATTTATTCAATTTATACATTAGAGTATTTTCGTAAACATCCTTATTTTATTCGTTAAAAAGATTTAGTTTTACAGAAATGATTTCTCAGCATCTAATGTTCAAAATATATCTGTATTTCATTTATATACATTTGAACTGTAATCTATCAACGTCATTTGTTACAGTCGAGTTTTAACATTTTCGTCAATATGGGAAGAAAATTTATATATTATATAAACCCCAAACAATGTTCAAATGAACTTCCTCATATTGTTATGTGCATTATCTGACTGAAAATATCAGTCATAATTTTGGTTTATCATATGACCAAGTTCTTATTGATATAAAATTTCTTGCTCCTATTGAATAATACGAATAACTGTTAAATTTAATGTATAATTTATAAACACAGCGTTTATATTTTATTATTTATATTATTGAAATTCGACTTATCTTGTATATAACAAATTGTTAAATATAATAATTAATTACACAATGTATCAATTTTAGAAAATTAAATGTATTCAATAACTCCCAGAATTATTAGAAAAGAAATTTATGTTTAAAATATTTTAGTATCATATTTCATATTAATGATATAAATGAATATATTTCTAGCATATCAACGAAGTTAAGTGAACATTTACTATCCTTAAAAAATATTCTGCTACCATCTTGTACTTCAATACATTTTGTTGAGTTTTTTTTTTTTTTGTAAGATATTTGACTATTTTATTCATATGATTTTATTTCCATTTGTGATGCGTACTGATTTTTAATTATCGAAATCTCTATAAAGCATTTTTAACGCCTTTAAATTCATGTTCGAGTGCTTGCATATTATAGGCAGTTATAAGAAAGCCTTTTACGATTCTTAGGTATTTTTTATGCGTTTTCATGAATTTCGAAAAATTATATCAATCTTCCAAAAATGATAAAAATTAAAAAAAAATACTTTTGAGATTGGAACACCTTTTTATTTATTACTAAATGTTTACTGTGTTTGATCAATTTTAACAGATACTTAAATTGTTAACAAATTCCTTCATTATAATATCCTCAATCATATCGAATCACATAAGTTTCGTATACTGAAATTTACTTGAAAGTCATTAGAAATATTTTGATGTGCTGATATTTAAATGCAATTGTTTACATAATCTAGTAGAAATTTTATTTACTCTTAATATCAAAATTTCATAAAAATCAAAAATTTATGTGTAACAAATGATGATTAGAAAGCAATTAAGAAAGTAAAGAGATTAGAATTAAAATAATTATTTGAGGACTAATAGTAACAGAGTAACAACAAAAATTGTTAAATATATTAATAATGATATAAAAATACAATCGTTTAAAAAGGAATGATTGTACAATAATACAAAAATATTCTTGCAAATATTGTTGTCATGTTTAAACAATAGTTCCTGTGGTAACTTTTATCACTTTAAAATATTTTATAGAAAAATAAATATTTTAAAGGATATTTGATGAAATTTGTACGGACTTGATCATGGTTTTATGAGATTCTAAAAATGACCAATACATTTTTTGAAATTAATAAAAAGATAACTGCAATTTTTAACTCTCTAAAGCGTTTCAAATTTCTAAGTACATCCGCAGAATAGAATTTATTGAAAAGCTAAAAATTTATATCAATAACGAAGTAAAAATTCTTATAATACTCACATTAAAACAGTGATATAAGAGCTCTAAAAAGACACGACTAATCATATTTTAGCATCTTACTAGCTCTTGTACGTTGCCTTAATATTTCATTAAAAATTGTAATGTGGATGCTACATTTCTCCTATTGAAATGATTGCTAAACCATAAAATTAATAAAAAAAACATGTAATTTTAATGAAAATTATTCGTTCAGTTGTTTCTCAAATAACTGTTATGTTATGTTTAATTTTAAATAAAAAACCAATTAATACTATTTTTTAAATATTTATTCTTTTAAACATTTACAGATCATTTCATACAATTTGAAAGGATCCCTAAATTATTTTAAAAATATTACAACGGGGTTTTAAAAGCGTTTTATAAACGTACAAAATCTATCAAAGAATTCGAAAATGTTTGACGATGTGAACGTGAGTTATAGAAATATGTTTAGTGGAAGATTTACCAACTCCGATGTACTTTGACATTTTCTTAAAACAAAGTTGTATATACATCAAGAAAATTAATAGATTTCAGACAATTAAATAAATTTGGCCGTAAGCAAGCTACGGTGGATTGAAATACTTTGCAACAAAATTTGTCGGCAACTTTAAAAAATGTTCTTACATACTATTAAAAAACTGAACACCCAACTTTATTATTTCATTGTAAAAATTCACGGAAATAATGTAATTTTTACTTTCTTATTATTGTCTATCCCCTTAAATAAAGGTTTCATAAATCTGATTCAAATATAATTAGAGAACATAAAACATAAAGATTATCCTCTTGAACTCAACTGTCCGCTAACATTAATTAAAATTTAATTGTCTTAATATCTGCTTAGAATGTATTTAACAATTATGCAATTTATTGAATACCAGAAAATATATTCATTCACGCATGAATGTCCATGTTTTATCATTATTGTACGCTTCATTTTAAACTAATTAAATATTATTGAAAGTTTATACAATAATTTACTGTGTTGTGCATGGTGTATTTAGTATATATACATTTAAAAAAATCTATTAAAATGATTTCTATAAAAATAAAATTGAGTCTCAGTAGAGTCAGATATATAATAATGATTATATACAAATACAAGTAAATAAATTAATAAATAAAAATAAGTCTTCTTCTATAAATACTTACAATCACATAAGATAATCATATAAGAAACTCAATGAAAATTTTCAAATAATACTTCAACTTTTTATGTATATCATGTACAATATATTTTAACATAATAACTTTGAATATTTCAAGATATTATTACAAGGCTTGCCATTGAAAATCATGATTCAACTAAC
>JABFOX010001232.1:0-13464 GCA_022817665.1 Axea sp. ZL-2020
AGATTTTCAATTTGAAAAAAAAAATGAATCTGACAATGACAACTAGATTTTTAGTATTATCGATCAGATACTCTAGTTACCGTGTTAATCTGCTCAGTTAGATTAATTTCCTGATTGTACTTATATCATTTTATCTCCGTGAAATCGACTGAAAAAATGCAACCAAGTTTTCATTAGTGAAAAATCATTTTTCATACAAACTATTTTTTTTATGAACGAACTAACTATATTTTTAAACATAATTAAAAGATTATTTTACTATATTATTTCAGAAAAAATTGATATTTGATAAATTTTGCAAATTTCAAAATTTGTGAAATATTTTTATTATATTTACATATATGTGATTAAAAATAGTAAGAAATAATTTCTCAATATGAGCTTTGATAAATTTCTATAAACTTATGATAAATTATTTTACCGATTCTTTAATGTGTTTGATTTTTCCTGAAAGTTTTAATAAAACTTTAGTAAAAGTTCTAAAAGCCCTCTCTCCCCTTAATCGAGATTTTTTTATTTATTTTTTTAAATGTTGACTAAATACATGAACTGGGTCGAAAAATAAGCCCAATCAACCTATGTTATAAAACATGCAAAAGATCAATGTGATTGAATCGAATAATAATTTTAATTAATATTATACAAAAATAGTTCTATAACCGTTTATATTATTAATTTGATGCATAAATAATAATTACATCTTTGGAAATGTGAAAAAATATTTGTAAAAATAATTAATATCAATAAAAATATATTAAACTGAAAGTCCACAACTTTAGAACTAAACAAACTGTACACATGTTTACAACTTGAATGGCACAAATTTGAAAAATATTAGCTCTTTCAGAAAACTTTATTAAAAAATAATATGTTAAGAAAAAATGTATAATGTGTTAATAAAGTCAATCATACATTGAGACTTATTAAAGAAATTCTAAGTACTTAAGAACAGTACAATAGTCTCCAATAACACTTAAGTTGCTTTATTTAAAGTTAGTCAATAATTTTTAATCTTCGAATCTTTGATCTAGTCGCTTTATTTGCAATTGGATAACAAAATATTCGAGCAAGTTTAACATAAAGTTTTTAGAATTGTTTCTTCATGATTAAATTTATCAGGGCTGTATATTACCCATGTCTACAATGTAAAATTGTTATTTCAAAATACTTTATCTCTTAAATCAGTGAGAAAGTTTGATGAAATTAAATTCATCTTTAAATTGTACAATAATTATAAGGGTTACCTTAAATTTATTAGTCATACCAGTACAACATCGAAATGTAACGGTATTGTTTTCGATATTAATTCAATATCAAGAACAATATTATTTTAACACTGCTTCCGAATATCGTATCAATGTTGGAAATAATTTTTTGTCAAATTTTGGCATCTAAAATGAACTATTATCAGCACTTTATCAAATATTATTTTATAAAGTGAAATATCTGTAATAAGTATTAGTCCAATATCATCTGCTAAGGTTGGCATAATATCTGTAAAAAACATAGATCCAATATTGGTATCAAATAGTATATAACCACTCTGACCAAGTGATTAAGCTATCGAATTTCTGATCTCAAAGTGAACTTATCGTACCTAGAAGAAAAAAATATTATAGACTTTAATATTCGCAATGAATATTGGTTCCAGGTTGAATTTCAAAATTCTTCAATATGTGTAACGTTTAAATAACAATAATAATGACAACAACAAAATGTCTTCCTTCTCACTACGATGAGTTTTTGAACTCACGACATTGAGAACAGAAGTTCGATAGCTTAACCAACCTGGTCAGGGTGGTTATATACTATTTGATACCAATGTTGGATCAATATTCGTTACAGATATTATGCCATCATTAATAACTGATGTTAGGCGAACACTTATTACGGGTATTTCACTTTGTAGATTAATATTAAATAATGGACTAATATTGACCAAATGTCAAATGTTAATATTGGCTGAACATTTTTTTTAATGTTTTATGATATTCAGAATCAGTGTTGGAACAATATTGCTAATGATAATGAATTATCATCTGAAACGTATACCCAGTCAACGAAAAACAACCATTACATTCCGATGATGTGCCAATATCCTCTATTAAAATTGGACTAAGCTTAATTTGATTGACATCAAAAAGAAGTAGATTTTTTTGGGTGGGTATGTATCAAATTATACCACAAATAATTCTATAAGGAGAATGCTTAAAACATTAAATTTGTATAATCTTGATTTATTTAAGTCTAAATTTTATGAGATTTTACGTTATATTAATAAAATCCAAAAAGAGTAGTAAATTGTTACATGTGCTATTCAATAGTGAAAATATTAAAAAAAAAAAAATGTATATAAATGATTAAAGATGTAAAATAATATTTAATAGATCACAGTCATACTAATAATGATTTAATGTGATTACAGATTTCAGTAAAGAAGAAAACAATTATAAATAGAAGAATATATGAATAAAATTTATAAAGAATACAATGTCTAAAATAAAATTTTCATATTTAATTTTTATATAATCGATTATATTAATTTTTACAATAAATAAATAAATAAACAATAACTATATTTGAAATATAATTATAGAATTAAAAAATGTGTCAATGGTATTCGAAATGGATGCTATCAAATTTACGTCAGGAATTCATGAAATGAGTGAAGGAATTTATGTGCTCAACCAATCAGAAATTGGTATTGTGAATCGATTTTACATCGATTATTATTAAAATATCACGGCATAAGTTTGATAATTAATAAGTCCATCTAATGTGATTAATATTGATCATTTTCATGTCACAAATTTGGAACCGTGTATTTCACATTTTTTTCAAAAATATTTAAATATTACATTTCAACAATATCAACATATTTTTTAATTATGTGAATATATTTCATATTTAACTGTCATTTATTGATACGTTGTGATATCATAAATTAAATAAAATATATAAAAATATATAATATAATAATAAATTAATATACTGGATTATATGAAAATTAAGTATGGAAATTTTACTACAACAATGTAATCTCTTTGCATTTGAATCGCATATTTCTATTTATATGATTTGTTTTTTTTCACTAAAATCTATAGTAACATTAAGAAATCATTATAAATATGATTATGATTTTATGTATAATATTATATATCTTGAAAAATGTATTTAATATTTTCGGTATTAGATATTTCTAATGTATATGTAATGTATATGAAATATTTTTTAATGATTGTTCGAAAGTATACATAAGGCAAACAAAAAGATATTTGAAGAATAGAATTTATGAGCACAAAATAATATTAAAAAAGATAAAAATCAATTTACTGCTTTAACTAAACACATAGTCAATTCTACCCATAAATTCAATTATAATAATATCCAAGTATTATATAATGACAATAATTATAAAAGTTTTTGTTGTCATTAAG
The DNA here is from genome assembly GCA_022817665.1 of Axea sp. ZL-2020. NCBI lineage: Eukaryota > Metazoa > Arthropoda > Insecta > Hymenoptera > Scelionidae > Axea > Axea sp. ZL-2020. The sequence continues at coordinate 3,438 of JABFOX010001232.1, forward strand.
ATTCTCTTAATGACAGACAAGATACTAATAATTTAAGTAGTATTTATTAGAATTTATATTCACAATTAATATAATAAGAACAATACATATGAATAACCACTTCATAAACAAAATCTACATATAGATTGAGTTTTTTATCTTATATAACGAAATATTTCGAGACCTACGCATCAAATCAAAGAAAGTTTTAAATAAAAGCTTTTCGTCTTAAGGGCGGGACTCATTCAATGGTGCCTAACTCGACCTTCCACCCCTACCCCCAGGGTTAAGGGTGAGAACAACTTTGAAATCTTAAATAAGAATTCCCAGTTTTTATTGCAGATTTGTATTCTCCATAAAAAAAATCTCTTACTTGACATATTTTTTTAGAATTGTGTTAGACGGCACTTTAATCGCGAACATTCAATTGATCGTACTTTTTGAGAGATTAAACTGATAAAAAGGTGCCCGCCTTATGGGAAGTTACGCCTCTCATCATCACGGTATTTGGTTTTGAAAATCAATTCACAAACGGTGTTCGAAAATATGCCCTACATAAATTTTAATTTAATTTAAAAACAAATTAAATTATATATAAATATACATAATTAATGTATGCATGTTCGTTAAAAACATAAATAAGTGCACTTTTATTAATATTGAATAATGTATGAAAATTACAATTACCGGTGTATTTATAAGTATATTAATGAACTAATAAATATAAATTAATATCATTATATTTATATGTATACACAAAAATACTATTTTGTATTTTTTGTAGTGTTAAAACTTATTTTTTAAACACTAAATTAACTTCTGGAATGATAATTTTGTATTTATTAATTTTTAAAATACTATTTTGTGCAAAAATGACTTAATTGCGAAAAATACTTAAGTAATTGTATTTATTATTTATTCAATACGCTGTTTATATTTCAACAATATATTAATTACAAATTTTATAAATATAATTATTATTATGCAGTGTTGATAGACAATATAAAAGGATGAAAGCAGAATGAAATTAATGAAAACGTAATTTAGTTATTTAATTAATATTATACTGTGAACTTATACAATTTTGACGATCGTAATATATTTGATGTAATATAAAAGAACATTTACCAAAGGATATCAAAACATGAGCAACGCCAAAGCTACTCCACTTATTTTAGCAAAAAAATCATTAAATGATGGTAAGTACAATTTATAGAAATATTAATTATTAGATAAAAATGATTATTTTTACACAAAACAATTTAATAAAATATTAAACTATATTACATATTAAAATTAAATGTATTATCCGTGTGCGTATAATTGTATAAAGCATAAATTACAAACTGCCTTGGTTGTTTTGAGTTATAATTTGTTTGTATCTTAGAAATAATTATGTGTTTTTGAATTTGTATTTTTATTTCATTTGTACTACTTTTTACTATTATATATACTCATTTGTACCATTCTTACGATATCATATATAATTTGTACTATTATTTAAAATTTATGATCTTTCTAAATCTGGTTGTGAATTTATCATTTGACAAGTAAAATTTATGTGATAAATTTCGTAGAAAAAACTGTAGTAAACGAGTCCTATATTAAATATAAATTGTCAGAGTAGTATTAATACATTATTAACAATTTCTTCATATAATATCAATATAATTATAGATTTTTTAATTCATTAACAATATATGTTATGTAATTGTTGGAGCCTTACACACAATTTATAATAATACCGTATTAATTATTATACAATCGTTATGTTCCAAATTTCCGTTGAGCTTTATTTTACATTTATTATCGTGTTGGACATAACCACTATTAATGACCCAAACCAACGTTAATACTGCGATAAAACTGCGAATGTTGCAGATATCAAACCTGGGAATCAGCGAAGATTCGAGAAGTTGTTCGGAATGATGCCTCAGGCAAATCTTTCTCCTACTCCTTATAATTAAACACTTGTATAAAGGCGATCTAACAGTTACTCTTTTGTTTGTCGCCCGAAACTTAACAAAACCCTTAACATAACCCTTAACATTAATCCCGATCACACGTCTGTCTCTAAAGACTCAATCCCGATCTCCTGAGACTTAACCCTCAACCTCATCATCACGTCTTCGCATCTCCAAATTACGCCCTACCTAATTATCAGTGTTACAGTTTTTCACGTCTGTACGATTATCCTGTATTCTACGATTACACCATTATCATTTTGTACATAATGCGAATATACAAAATAATGCAACTATAACTCGAGTACGATAAAGAAACTCGTTCACAAAGTATCAATAAATATTACATCTTATGTAGTATTATAACGCTTTTAAATATTTTATATATGCCAAATTTCTTTCCCTCTTATGTATGATATTTCATGTTCAAAAAATAATATGATAAAATGAGATAATTTTGCAATATGATTAAAATTAAGTGTAACCAAAAGAATTAATTCTATGTTATTAAGGACTGCCTACTATTAGGTTTTTTATTTTAAGTTAGCAAATTAAAATATCTCGAAAAATAAGCATTGTATGCCTCAAAAAATTTGTTCATAATAAATGTTTAATATTTTCAAGCGGATCATTCGCCTGTGTAAAAATTATTATCATTCACTTTCATCACTCTTTGGGTTGGAAAGCCGGTCAAAATCGAAATTTTAAATGAGTACTCCCATTTTTTATGGCGGATTTAAATTATATACTCGTTTAATAAAATATATCAAGTTTATTTAAACAGTTCGTTTTGAATTATGATTTATTTAAAAATTAGAGAATCTGATTCTTGATCTAATGGTAGTAAACTGAAAATTTAACTTGCTATAACTTTTAATTAAAGTTTAATTTGAATGAAATGATTCAAATAAACTCAACATAGAATCCGAATATATTCCAAATATACCCTAATGAAAATGGGGTTTCCATTTGAAATGTCAAGGTTTTCTTTCATCCGTCACCAGGGTGGTGAAAGGGAAGTAATTTTCATACTGACAGATACTTCCTTGAAAGTATGAAATGTGTATTTAGGGTGTTTTTTTCGTACGGTGCATATTTTTCGAGATATTTTGCGTTGTCAACTTAAAATAAACACCTTTTATGAGTATTAACATTTTATATAAAATTCAACAGTATTTATTATAATGTGAAACAAAACCTATAACTTTTCTACCAATAGTGCAATATCAGTAGAATATGAAGTAACTTTTTGTCGGTGTAAACATATAAAAATTCAAAATAACACTGAATTCGAATGAAGTAATTTATCATTTTTTTCAGTATTAATTTAAATATAGTTTAAATTTAGTTTATAGAAAGATTAAATCAGAGCATTATTTATTAAAGCAAAAGTAATTTTAAATTTATTATAATTAAGCGTATTTCTGGTTCAATAATACAATTCTACATTTAAATATCATATTGTTACAATATTCCATGACTTTAACAGAAATGAATAGTAATATGCATTATCGATTGAACAAAGTAACTCATTTATTATTTTTAATGACTATTTGACTAAAACGTACTTATTAAATGCTATTGCTTGGTCGAGTATACATTTACTCTTAAACAATTATATAATAAATTAATATATATGAATTTTCAGTAAAACTTTTAATTGGAATAGATTTTGCATTTATATAAATTAGGAAGTTTGGTGTTTTAAGTTCGAATGTAAATGTAAAAAAGATTGATATTTATACATTATTGAATATGTACACAAAGCAAGTAATTCTATAATATTATAATATTGTGTTGATAATATTTACAGCATTATACTTATATTAAAATAAATGATTCATTTATGCTGTATTAAATTCAAAGTCAAAAATTATTATTAATTTTGCAATTTATGTATTTATTTTAATTTATATTTTTACAGATTTAAGTGATTATGAAAAGTTCAGAAGAATATTGGTACTATCTTGCGATATTTTAATAAGTTATGTATTTTGTTTAAATTTAGAAGAACATTCAGAAATCTTAACTTAATATCACAAATCGTATTAAATATTCTTAACTTCAATTATCTTTTATTAATTATAACCTTGAATATGCAAAACCTTTACGAATTATTTATCGTATAATTAATTATATTTTATTTTAGCAAACGAAAAGAAATGATTATTGATTAAAAACAAAGTAGCTGTATTTTCTTATTATAAATTTATAAATTCATTATTTGTTATACAAAAAGCAAAATAATGTTTGCTGTATTTAATTTGGAAAGCAATGTGATTTATTATATGATTGTATAATTTATTTCATGATTAACTTAAAGCTATTATATATGGTTTATTTCTTAATGAACAAACATTAATTATAATGATTTAATTTGATGTGGAATTAAGGATAATGTATTCATTACGATTTATTATTATTTGCAATTATTTCTTCGTGTCAGTTTTATTTAGTAAGAGGATATTTGCATATTAAATCATAATAATTATAAAAGCTGTCTGTTTAACAGTGTTGTATGAATTCTGTCCATAGTGAAGTGTTATTATTTTGCAGTATTGTTGAAATGAATGAAATTAGTTACAAGGTTATAAGTCAAACTGCATTCACATTTTTACTGTTAAATTAAATTAAACTATTATTGATTATAGATGTTTTTTATTACTTGTGAAATTTTACTGTTTGAACTTTTAGTTATAATTTATAATAATAAATTCAGAGATAGCAAAAATTGTCTTCGCTCAGATTTCTGTAATTTGTTATTCGATAAAGTATTGTAATATATTTCTATTCGAGGAAAAAATTAATAATATAGTAAAAGTTAGGGGACGATATTGGTTGCCAGTAATACTTGAGCCAATAAAGGTTAAATATTTGATACACTGAAAAAATAAACGTCTACTTACTAACAGTAAACTATACTCTTGAAATGTTTTTAGACATTTATTTTACTTTAAGCAGATTTACTACCATGATTAACTATGTACATGCATTACAAGTAAATATACTTCTGTAATAAATATATATTATACTTGTTAGTAAGTAAATTGTTTAACAGATGTAAACAATTTAAATACTATGAAGGTTTATTTCATCCATTATATTCAAACTTTCTGTATGTTTCGTACTGGAATATAAATATAAATAACATTTACCATTTTAAAACAAAAATTGTATTATAATTCATATTATTGTTTTTCAGTAACTATTGTCTCTATCATTTAATTATAATTATGCTATTAACATAACATTTTAATATTTCCAGTTGAGTAGCACTAAATAATTAATTTATTTTAAAATAAATAACATATCTCTCAATAAGTCTCTAGCCTAGAATTAAAAAAAAAAAATACCAGTATTTTTTTAGAAATTCGACTTTATTCATCAAACTACTCTCCTTCAAGAATGATATAGTCATTTTAACACTTCTCTAACTTTTCGATGTCGGTTTCGTAGAACGATTTGTTTTTTCTCTTATATTAGGCCTCAGTTTCGGCAATCAATTCTTCATTTCAGTCAAATTTCTTTTCCTGGAGCGTCTTTTTGGGATCTGCAAAATCCATTAGTCATTGAGGGCCAGATTTGGAGAGTAGGGTGGGTAAGGAAGCAATTCGAAGCGTAATTCATGCAATTTAACTACCGTTTTCATAGCCTTGTGACATGGGGTGAATCAGCACTTTTTTTTGCATGTGAAATAGATTTTTTCTTGATTTCTACACTCAACCGATCAAGTAATGTCATTTAATATTCGTTATTGATAGTTTTATCCTTCTCAAGATAGTCGATGAACAAAATACCATGCGCGTCTCAAAATATTGATGCCGAAACTTTGCCAGCTGATTTTTTAGTTTTTTGCCGCTCTGGACGACTTTTACTGGCTGCTGTCCACTCAGCTGATGATTTTTTTGATTCAGGTGTGTAGTAGTGGATCCATGATTCATCCATTGTCACATACCGACGTAAGAAATGCTTTTTATCTCGCTTCAGTTCCAAACAGCGTTCTGAATCATCAATGCGTTGTTATTTTTGGTCCGGTGTGAGTAAACGTGGAATTTACTTTGAAAGCGTCTTACGTATGTTCAAGTGTTTGTGTAAAATTGTAAACATACTACTTTCTAATATTCTGAGGTGTCTTTTATATATTTCGGAACAATTGCTGATTTCGGACAACCAGAACGTTCGGCATCGACGGTGTTTGTAAGACCGCGTTTAAATTCATGATACCAGTTAATAATAATTAATTTGTCTGGTGTAAAGTCTCCATAATGATTATCAAACCACTGCTTGGCTTCAACAGTATTTTTATGCATCAAAAAATAATGTTTAATCAACATACGAAATTATTTTTTATCCATTGTTTTTAGCAATACAAAACTGGCGTCACTAAAACTATTGTAACTTGTAAACTAATTATCAGAATATCATAAAATTTTTATTCGTATAGTTTGAAGGATGGTATTATCCAAAAATCTTGTGGGTGTATCAAGATTCATGCCATACATGTATCAGACTGGAGACTTATTGAGTAATGTGATACACTACGCAAAAAAAGAACCATCTTGGCTATAACAAATATTTGCCGATTCTTATCTGTTATAGTTTTGGCAGATTGCAACATAATTACTGAATTATTATTTTAAATTAAAAATTCAATCTTTAGCTGTAAATTTATTACATTATTTTTATTTACACCAATATTTCTCGATGGCATTACATAAAAATCAATGTTACTTTTTTAACAGAAAATTATTACATTATTTTTATTTACACCAATATTTCTCGATGGCATTACATAAAAATCAATGTTACTTTTTTAACAGAAAATTAACTTCCATACCATTTAGTAACTTTTATAGCATTGTGAAGGAATTTTTCGAAATTTCAGTTTAGTAGAACATTTAATTCTCTACAAAATCCAAATAAAATTTGTATGTTCAATTTTAATAAAAGTGCATGAGTTTAGAGGATGGTTTGCATTCGAAAAGAATAAAACAGTTATGAATTATATAAAATGTACATATGAATGTTGTACATTTTATGCATTGTACATTTTGCACATTCTCAGATCTCCTATTCACTGAAAATTTTTGGGATATAATGAGTTGTATAAGAGATTTGAAAATACCTCCGACAGAAATTACGAAAAAATTCCTTCCCAATGCTATGGATGCTTGCAAAGCTACTAACTTTTATGTTAAAAAAGTAACATTATTTATCATATGTCGTCACCTAGATGAACAAATGTAATAATCTCAAAGTTGAAGGTTTAATCTTGAATTAAAAAAAAAAATAAGTTTTAACGTTGTAGTTTTAATGAAAATCAGCATATTAAATTTGTATTAAATTTGCAATATTAAATATCCACGTTTCACAACCAATCTGTATTTTGTAGTTTAAATAATCACTACCATTTCAGATGGTACAGCTATTTTTTGTTGTAGAAATTTTTAATTTTAGTTATATAATATAAGGCAGAATAACTACAATTCATGTAGGAAATACAATATATTAGAAAATCGATAGTCAAATATAGCATATGCATCATTATTTTTCTTCATACAATGTATTACATAATTATTACTTCTTCTCTAAGGTCATAAATATTTTAACTATTTGTAGAGTTTACTAAATTTTATACATTTCAATTTAATGTTATTTATGGATGCATTTTAATAATTTTTAATACAAAAATTATGTTAATTATTGAATAACAAACAATACGAATATTATGTTTTGTTTTCACGAAAATTGTAATTTCTGATAAAATACAGTTACTGAATTTGACCTCCGCTAAGTTTTGTTATATTTCTGTCATCAAGTCTGTATATACAGTGTCCTTATATTAGCTGCTAGTATAAAAATTAAACCAAACAACAACTTCAACTAGGCTTCGATTTCTAACTTCTATACGTAATCATCTGATAATACTAAGCCTTAAAATTATGTAAACTGTGCTTGTCCAGCTATCTTAAAAAAAATTAAGTACAGTGATTGTATGAAGACAACAACAATAATAATAACAAATCCATAATTAATACATTAAGATGTAATAAAACTAAATTAAAACCAATATTTTAGTTGCATATGAAAATAATATGTTTGGAAATTGTAAAATTATACACACTTTGAAATCTACTAAAATGACCTCGAAATAGTAATCTGATTTACACAAAAACATAATATATTTTCATGTTCTGATTTACGTGTTTTTTTCTTTTTAATTTTTCGATGCCAAGAAACATCACAAGAATTAACCATCAGTTCCAGTTGAATAAACATATACCGTATATAATTATTGGAAAAATCTTGAAAGAGTTTAAGATGTTCTGTGTATTAAAATAATGTTGTTATTATTGTTCAATAATTATTGGCTGTTTCAACACATACAAATTGCTATGTCATTGAAAATATGATAAAATAATTCTCAATTAGTTATGATGTTATAATTTAAAACTTAATTGCGTGCTTCTTGATGTAACCTCGTTTTTGTGTCACTATATCTATCTTACATTCTCGACAAACTGTTCCTCAACGGTTGTTTAAATGATCATTTAAAATGTTTGTAATCTACGATTCGAATAATTTGTAATATAATTTTTATAACATTGATTCATTATTTTTGAATTTCAAGGATACAACAACCATAAGTCATGATCGAATAATTACTTTTCAAAAAATGTTAATAATTCATTAAATTTCACTTGTAAGTGAAATCCTTTCACGAGATCATTTTGTTAAATTTGTGAAAAATTTAAATCGTAGTAGATATTATTTTTAGGTCGATTATATGTATTAACGGAACTTATTATAAATATGAATCAATCTGGCTTTTCTTGATACTTAAACAAAAGTTTCTTAATAAATAACAACTAGTATTAAACATTGTTTAATACATACTTGTCCACTTTTAGGTTATAAAAATATATCGAGAAAAATAGATTCAATAAAGTACTGCACAAAATATGACAACATTCTGAAAACGGTAGAATACTTATATAACTTTCATTTAAAGCACAATTCATGATTCAAATTAATTTAACATATTTTGTAATATAGAATCTGAATGTGTAATAAAAAATAGAAGTACCCATGTGAAATTTCAAAGTTAGCCCTATACTCTTTATTTATAAGCAGATGGCCCTCTGTTTTGAAAATATAATGGTTTAGAACATTTTTTTCGTACAATGCTTATTTCTCGAGATATAAAATATGATAATATTTGCGAAGTTAAAATAAGCACTATATAAATAATTATTACATTAATAAATATGTTACATATTTATTCATTTTAAGCTGTAATGATGAAGTATTATTATTTTGTTATATTAATAGCTTTGATAAAATCTTTGCTTTAAAGTTTTTTCAATTTCATTTATTTTTATTTGTAATAATTTGAGATTTAAATGTTATATATAGAGAGATAATTAAACATAATATGTTTTAATTTATAGATTAATAAATTATATTTGATTTAAAATTGTTGATTTTAAAAATGTATGACAACAAAATTGATAGTACATAATATGCGCGTAACTAAATGTATTTACGGAAGATTATTAAGTTGGCTTAAGAAAGATATTCGTTCTTTAAATAGAAGTACATAATTTTTGTCTGTTTACTTCATTCACACATGTGTAAGATAATCTATACATATTGAGAGGGTAATAATTTGGGGTTTTGTTTCATAGAATCATTTTAATCATTTACTTAGGTAAATCACAATTTTGATTTAAAGGTATGCAGATGTATATATAACAATGATTACACAAACCTCTTGTGAAAAATAAATGTTACAGGACTATTGTGAATATTAGGCAGTAGTCTCAATCATAAAGTCGCTAAAAATGTCTTAAGTGACATCTCAGTTTTGTAGTTCATCATTTTAAATAAATAATGCTAACTAAATATTATTACTATAATTAATATTGGAATTTAATATTAAACAGAACAAAACTGAAATATTATCTCAAATATAGTTTTTCTATATGAATAATTTTAAAGATAAATAATATTGATAAAACACACATTTATTTTTATTAGAAATTAACTCATAAGAAATTTAACTATTTTTTCTGGTACTTTTT
>JABFOX010001233.1:0-13461 GCA_022817665.1 Axea sp. ZL-2020
GGATGCGCGGGTACGGAGAGCGTATATATACGNTNATACAATATATACTTTAATTTCATAATTTACATGAAATAATTTTATATTAATATGGAATATTAATATTATGTTCACTTTAAATAAATGTATGTTGTAATACTTTATTAATTTCGTTGTATTTACTTCAGTGTCAACTACTCAGTAATGCGGTCCGTTCAGAGCGATCACATTGTGGCGCAAGCGCTCCGTAGCGAAAGGATTAATGATACATTTTCCAGTCCTGCTTGGAAAAATTTTGTTTAATGAAAATGTGGCTTAAATAATAAAAAAATTTACAACATGGTTTGATTTTGCTCGGTTTATTACCGGTGACAAGATTTGTTCGAACATCTATATTGTTCCATAGTGAGAACAGTTTAATGGAGCCAATAGAAACAAATGTTACGTGTCGTGTATCTTTTCAATGTAGATGAAAAACAAATTTTTAGTAAAAGTTACAGTACTTTCTTTGAATTTTACAATTTATCTCTTGTGAACATCCCATAGAATTAATATGAAAAATAACTACATGCTATACTAAAATTCGTAATATTAACTCAGCAACCTTAGTACATCATGTTGTTATATTGAATATTATTATTGTAATACATTTTTAACATAAAGTAAACTGCACTATGATTAATAAACAGTACTATAATATTTCACAAACACATTAAAAAATTTAAAGAATTACAATATTTAAATATTCCAAAAAAGGTCGGAAAGTTCTTGAACATTACAATCACTTCTCTTGGTATTTTTAAAAATATATATTAAAATAAAGGAAACAAAAATCATGATAATAATCATAGAAAATAAAAGAATTTGAATAATTTTTGAATTTATTTGAAAATATGAAACACGCATTTTTACTGTTTTTATGAATTAATTACGATTTATTACACTTTTATAATTTAATACAATTGTATAAAATTAAACGCTGCAACGAATGCTAAGTAAGTGTTGAAGAATTTTTAGTTTAAATTTTATTCTACAAATTATATATATTTAATTAAAAAAAAAAAGCAAAAATGCAGGAATTTTATTTAATGAATATTGTTTAACGTCTATTATTTATCATAATTTCTATATAAATATTAAACATAAAATGAAATTTTTATTTTATTTTTCTTTATTAATATTTATTCAGAATTAGTACGTGCAATGATGGTTTCATCACTATCACACATGCGGACTGATACCGTTATCTTTATTTCGTATACATAGGAATGTTAGCAAAACCAAAATCTTTAATAAAAAAGTGAAATGAATATAAAAATTCGTACCTTTGAACATTTATATTTTGTATTTGTATATTTTATTTGATCAAAGTAAAATGTATTATATATTTTTAAGCATTGATTGTTAACAGATTATTTATTTATTCTGTTTTGAAATAAACAGAATTCCCAACATAGTGTAAAACAATACTCTGCGACTCCAACATAAGAGCATTATATTTAAAACTGATTACTACTTGAAAGTGGTATATAAAAATTGTCGATAGGCATTATGATGATTAAAAGCTAATTCCAAAGTTATATAACATCAAATCATCGTAACTTCGACAAATAATTTATTATTTCATCAAATTTTTGTAAATGATTGGAGTTAATCTAGACACAAAATGTAACCCATTTTGTGCTCTTTAATATAGGCTGAAACTCATTCAATTTCATTTCATTTGAACGAGAACTGAATTTAATTAAAATTATGTATTTCAAATGTTCCTTTGTGGAATTTACATATTATTCAGATGTTCTTACTGATATGATTTCTCTTTTAACTATAATTGCATCAAGTAAAAATTCGGTAATTGTGGTGAATCCACCCCCCCTAACCCCCCCAAACTATATGAAATCGACAGCGTTTTTTAACGCTAATTAAAAAATGTCGAATGATGAATGTGGGGGAAATGAAGCATTCACGATATATTCGTGAACTTTGGTCCAGAATACGCAGCAACCGTTAATCGCTTCAGAATATGGGATTAGTATACATGAAATCGATGCAGTTTTTACCGAAAATTACGAATATGAAAGATTTTTTATAAAATTTTTAACCGTTTTCAAAATATTTACGGTTTAATTATGTTCAAAACCCCTGCTCGTAGGCAACCCGTATAACATCAAATTTCCATTGTGTAGAATTCGTCCCCTCCCCCAACATTTGTTAGTTTATTTAGTTTTGTTAGTTTTGTTAGTTTAGTTAGTTTTGTTAGTTTAGTTAGTTTTGTTAGTTTTATAATATTCGTTAGCATTAATAAAATATAAACTTCAAATTAAATTAACAAAACTAACTACACTAACAAAACTAACAAAATAAACTCGATGTAAAAGATCATTGCCGTTATAGGCAAAAGACCAAAATCTCGAATATCTCGAGAACGCTTCATTTCCCCCACTTACATCACTGGATATTTTTTAATCAGCGTTAAAACACGCATCGATTTCATATAAAAAAGAACCATGTTGGAGGGGGGGGTGGATTCTCCACAATTACCAAAAATTGAAATAAGTTAATTTCTATATTTTACGAAATTTTGCCTTTTTGTATGAAAACGGAGCCGAATGTAAAATTTGATAACAGAATTTAAATAACGCACACTATTGTTCTTTATGTTTTGTTATAAAACTAAGAAAAACAATATGCATATCCACAGCATATATCTTTCACCTATTTATTAATATTTCCAAGCATTAATTACTGCAACACGATCTCAGAACAATGATAGTAAATCAACCGTTTCATATACATGAATTCAGTATTTATAAAGGTATTTTTTTCAGAGTTATATCATAAAAATTATAATCAAGAAGAGTACGACTTCGTATTATTTTACATTTTATTTCATATTATTTCGGAATCGTAATATAAGTTGAAAATAAAGTGATGAATAAAAGTTAAAAAATCATATGAATATTGAAATCTAATACAAAGTTTGTGACTGTTAAAGTTCTGTACGCTTGAAAATTTTGACCATAAATGAAAGTTGATAAAACCTAATTTAAACATCATATAAATTTTCTGAAACTCGAAAATTATTGAATTTGTGAAAAAGAAATAATTGTATTACAACTTAAATTATTTTGAATTTTCTTGAGTTAAAAACAACAGTATTCTTCAATATTAGTGACTATCAGGTGTATAAACCATTAATTGTAAAACAAATTCTGAAACTGTCAAAGCTTTGTAATGTAAAAATTTGAAGCATATCACTTCAGTTAAAATCTATGCTGTATTCGACATGAAATTTATAATCAGTTCTAATGTCAGATTTAACCGATCTTATATTGAATGTTATGAATATTATATGAATAATATTGACAAATATAATATCAAATCAAATATTATTATGTTGTTCAACAGATTTGTTTTTGAATTTATATCAGATTTGGAGGAACGTGATATATTCAAAATAATAGAAAATTAATGATAAATCAAATAAGCATAAGGATTTTCATAGAATTTTTATCTCGCTATTTTCAAAAAATAGTAGATTATAAAGATGTCCCGCGCCATCACCATTTTTAGTGAGACGCATCCTGCTCGGACGAACGAAAACGTTCATTGAAATAACATTGACATTCTTTTGTGTCCATTTTAGAAGAAATAAGAAAAAGTTAAATTTAACTACATTACTTATATAGATATTGTTGCAGTTATCGAAAGAGTTTATGATAGAATGACTACGTTCGTGTTGTAAAGAGAGAGGTGCAAAAATCCACTGATTTACACTTCTGATAAAAAATCACACAGAAAAAATAATATAAGGAGAGAAGTATATGGTAGAAATTAGAAGTAATACAGCAAATCAAGGGTTTAGAAAGATAGTAAAAAATTTGTTTTGACGTAATACAGAAGCAAAATATTTAATATTACCATTTTGAGTAATAATAGTTATAGTTATTTATATAGGGTAAGAAGATTGTTACATTTATTTTAATTATGTTTATTATTATGGTTTGTATAAAGAAGTTTTTGTTAGGTAAATTATTTAATTGCTATTATCTGTTTTATTTTTTATGTTTTTATTTAGTGACAAGTTAAGAAAATAATTTTTCAATTTATAGATACTTATTTTATTTTTATTACATTTTGTTAATTAGTTTACGTTTAAAATTGGTTATTAAAGTAATGGAAGATGATCAGAATCCATTTCGTGTAAAGCTTTGTATTCAGTTATGCAGTTAAAGTTTTAGTTATTGCAAAGCTCAATAAGTCGAGATTATATCTGTTGTTGGAGTAAATTGTGAAATATATGTGGTCATATTTACCAAATTTTAAGAGCAAAAATTTAACATATGTTCACTGAAAATGTTCATGCATTTAGCATTCCAAAAATTATTTTTCACTTTTAAATCGCCTTCAACAATTATAGTAGTTTATGCAAAGACTTTATATAGGTCATTTAAGTTGACTTATATTGATAGGATTTGTAATGCGTGTATTATCAGATCATTATTATTTATTTTAATTTAACACCTAGTAACTATATAGTGTTTAGATGTAAGTTAAATATTGCAATTCCGTGTCTTGTCAGGTTAGCATGAGAGCAAAAGTTTGGTACGAATAATTTAGTTGATTTGATTAAGATATGTTTAAATGCAAATTTTTTATATTTTCGAAAGTTATAATTAAGTTGAGTTTAATGTTCATGATTTTGAAAAAAAGGGAAGTAACTATTTTAATTATTTTATGTCTAGTCTTATGTTAATTTGTCGTGAAGTATTAATTTGATGTGATTATATCTAGCATATGTTTTTATACTGCAGTGTGTTTGTTTGCTTTATTGGTTTGGGAATGTTGTATATGATCTATTTATAATTGATTTTGAGAACTGGGGTGTAATAGTAATTGTGTCTGAGAATATAAGGGAAGGTGTTGAACGAGTATGAGTATGTGTTAATTTGTTGGTGAATGACAGTATACTGTGTTGATTGTGTTAGTTAAAAATGTTTATTGTGTCTTTTTATATTATATTTGGTTGTATAATTTTGCAAAATCATGTTTATATTATGATCATTGATCTTTTTGTTTTTGTATTTTATTAATATAATTGCTTCTCGCTATTTTCTTATTTGTTTTTTATTTATTATTATATATTTTAATATTATTTTAGAAATACAGCCATGATACTTTGCTGTGTGTGTGCTACCGCAGTTTGCACAAGCTGGTAGAGTGTCAAATAGTTTGTTACAAGTGAATATGTTATGCAAAACACCACACGTGAGACAAATGTGGGTTTGTGTGGCAAAATTTGGAAATATGATGAAGTCGTTAGTAATTGAAAAATTGTGAGAACCATTATAAGAGTTTTTCGTATTTTTCAATTTTAATTTTGATGTATGAGATTGTTTGTGTATTTAAAAAGCTTTCAAAGTTTTCAGTGTTGTGACATGTATTAAGAATAAAAAGATGAAGTTTCGTTTGCCGCGACGTGCGTATAATAATGCTACATTATAATAATATGGAATATTATTATCTGTAAATTTGTTAAAATTTCATCTGCGTGTGTGTTCTATAGGTCTTGAAAAATTTATTTACAAATTTGTTATTCAAATGACTTATACAAAAAATACTTATATAGTTTTAAATCTATGGACTTAATAAGTGAAAGATGATATAAGGTAACATTACGTATGATAAGTGTATCGTTTTCATGTTGCGTATTGTGGGTATATATTTTTATTTAATTTTAATTGTTTTTTAATGTGTAAAAAGAATATTAGGACTGTCTAACATGCTATTAACAGGGATTATGTTATAAGAGTTCGAATGTATGTTATCTATTTTTAGATGCTTATTGTTGTTTAGTAGATTAAAATTTATGTTTTTCATTTTATCATGTTTCATGGAATTTGATCCTTGAGTCTTTTACGGTGTTTCCTAGATCGCATGAATTCCTATTAATCACGGGGAGCAACATGTTGATTTCTCGGATGGAGTTGTTGGCATCCATATCCTTTAGTTCTAGAGAATATCTTTGGTAATCATATTGTTTATAATATTACACCAGAAACACTAAATTAAATTTTCATCTTAGAAAAATTTCATGCACTTGAATTGAGATGAGGATACAAGACTTTGTAGTTCTGCGATGTAGAGGTCGAAAGTTGCATAAACGCGTTTGTAGGACAAAACTGCCAAATACAACGCTTGTACAATAATAAAAAGTATCAAAATTGTAGCACGATGCGAGTCCTTCGATGGTCAAAAGTGGAATCTATCAGTGATCTGTATCTTGTTATCTCATTTTGATTTAAATAATTACATATTAGTAAATCAGATCAATTTTGTACATCTAAATACTTTATACGAAATGCGATGTTGCGATAGAAATTTGAACAACAGGTGGCAAAATGTATATCTTGATCATTACGTACAAAATTTGTTGTTTTTTTCTCCTACTTCCTAATCGATTCTTTTGCAAGATTACATAATTATCCTTAACCAAATAAATTTAAAGACGTAACAATATAAAATGCTACTAAATCCACATATACAAACATAAATGTAGTCTGCAGAACATACATGAACTATTAATATATTTTAGATGCTAACAAAATATATTGTAGTAGCTATTAAAACACTACAGCAGGAAATATTTCATATAAAATAACAAAAACCACATTAGTCATAACCTAATTAGGCAAATTCTTTAACCCAAACATAACTGTATAATTTCTCTGTATATATAATAAATATGTATATCTATTTACGCGACGTGTTCCATGACATGTAATATTAATTTTTGTTTGAATTCACATGTATACTTTACGTAATTTTCCAGAATGTAAATTGATTGAAATATATTAAAAATGACTTCCAGTTTATAGTAAACAGGTATAATATTGGAAAAATGTAATGAACGTTGTGATGAAAAAAACCGTGCAAGTTTTGTATTGTAAAATCGATACTGGCATCACTGGTCTTTTTCATACGAAATAACCACCAGTAACAGAAAGCGAGCGAAATGAGTTATGTAATTTGATTTCTCGGCAATTTATTTGCGTTAGTCATCACCCGGTCAGAATCGGGAGGTATCCTTTTAGTTGAAAACAGGATTTACTAGTTGAGAACTGTTCTGAGACTGGTATGAATTGTGTGCAAAGGCTCCATTGCTGGAACAATTTGAAGCACATGCTATACATAAAACAGTCGATTCTCTTTGCATTTGATCTCCCAAGAGGACAGTTCGTTAACTAATGACACGTTTCTTTTGGCATAATCCAGCGGCAGCGTTTCTTTGATCGCTTTGTCGCCGGTTTGTCCGCAGATTTACCGATGGTTATAATGAAAGCCATCAAAAGCAACACCCTCAAAAGATATTTCATGTTCAGTAACTGAATTAATCAAAGTGACCGTACAATTTTTTACGCTCGTATTGAAAAGTTCAATATCTTGTTTTCAAATGAAGCGTAGATGGCGCTACTTCGAAAACCAGTTCCATTCGCTCTCAATCGATGCGTAACATTTTACCGATTTTGCACATCTTAACTTGATCTATACCTGTACTGTACATTATTCTCAATATATAATTCAAAGTTTAATTAAATGCCGAATTACACATCAAAGTGAAAAAAACAAATAAGCATTTTGGACCAATTAAATGTTGTATAATTAAAACTGTTTCCGATTATTCTTTTAATTAATTTTCTTAACAAATATCATCATTTTTGGTGTAAAAAATTTAATAAACTAAAAGGAACCCCAATTAAATAAGAGGCAATAACGTGATATTTCACATAACAAATCCTAACCTAATTTCGTGTAAAAGTGTTCCGAACCACGCGCCCAATAATTTGTTCGTTGGAACTTGTTGGTAGAGTGCATGTGGTGTTGTTTACCGTCGCGCGACAGAAACCAACGCTGCCAGCATTACAGACGAAACAGATGCGGCTTGCAACTTTCCCCGGGCACAAATTGTCTCTGTAACTTGCCTAACTTCAATATAGCAAGTGCAACGTCGAGTGGCGCCGACGTTACGCATATTCTTTATGACTTGCTCTCAAGTACTGACGAGCACCCTTCACTTTACTCTCGTAGTCGTAATACGCACATAGCGTGATTGATGCAATGTGTAACTACCGACTAATAGCGTTAACGTTGTTAACCGTGATGATATTTGTCGTGATAATAAGTCATTAAGGACGTCTGTGTACACTTATATTCAAACGTCTGACACTTGGCGTGTAAATCCTGAGATTAGGCTGACGGCTCTCGTGTTTTATTGCATCGAATCGTGTAGATTTGTTAAAGTCAATTTGTCGTCACAATTTCATCAAAATTAACACTTAATGTAATTTAATGTGAGTTATTATAATTACTAGAAATTATGATAAATTATTAGAACGAATAAGAATTAATGAAAAACTCTACATTCAAAATCCATCAAAGATATTTAAATCTAGTAATTTGTGTTCTAATATAATATGTAATAAACCGAGCGTTTGGAACAACTTTTAATTAAAAGAATTTGTAATTTATGAAATGAAAAGTGTAATAATTTTAATACGTTAAAATTTACTTATGATCAATTATTATACATATGTAACGATACATCTATATAATAATTTAATTTATATATTTTTTAATTAGGATTAAATGTATTCACTTTCATGTATTAAATAAATAAACGAGTAAAAATTATTTATAATGCATTTATAATGAATATGTATATATAATATGTATGGTACAGATGCGACGTATATATTTCTTGTACATCTCAGATGTGATCTTAAATTATATGTGAGACGAAAATGTTACATACATGTCGCATTTGCAGTAACATATATATTGCTATACATATATGCATGTCAACCATGCGTCTTCAACATACATGAATTATATATAATTTTTACTTGGATGTTTGAAAATATAAAATTATTATTATTATGACAAATATATTATATGTTTCATATGAAAGATTCACCTATAAATGACAGTATATCTACTACCAATTATTTATACAAGTATATTTCCGTTTACGTATCTTTTACATGCAGTGATTTAAAATTGACAATTACTTGACAGAAAATATCAAAATAGCTTGAAAGCAAGATTTGTTTTTCAATGGAAAATAAAAACAAAAGCGGAAACACGCAAACAATGCCCAGTTAGACATGTTTGCAAAACAAGTATAAACAGTCGAGTTTTGCTAACAGTGTATTTTATTTTGTTATTTGTTTGCAATCATTTTAAAACACTTAGATCGTTGAAATTCTCTAAGTATACTGATCGAAGCTTCCAGTTTTCCTTCTCCTTTTGATTGCATTACAACTTCCGAAGTCTTGACCCTTTGTTTTGATTTACAACACATGTTTCCGTAATTACTTCGGAACAAAATTTGTTTTGCCTTGTAACGAATGCTAAAACAAGATTCAATTATGTTGAAACAGCGATCACATTATAAAGGGTGATTTGTGTCATCCACCGAGCTTGTCTAATGCGGATTTTTTGTTCTTGCAGATGCTTGTGAGCGAACTTATTGTTCTTGGGGCGCAAACTGTGTCGTAACGGAAAATGGGCGGACTCGGTGCGAGTGTCCTGTAGACTGTCCTACGGAGACCGCCCCTGTTTGTGGTTCCGATGACGTGACGTACACAAACCACTGTCATCTACGACGAACGACCTGTCAAAAGAGGGAGGTCACTCGAGTGAAACATCAAGGTCCTTGTGGTAAGTCTATGCTATTATTTCATCCTACAAAATTAATTCATCTCTAGACGTTAATGAGATTAATCGTATAAAATGAACATACTTTAGTTATTAATCAATCAACGTAATTGTTTTACAATTAATCAGAGTGCCGTGTTAAAATATATCATTTTTGAAATATACAATAAAATTTGTTTTGAAATTTATTAAATATTTATAATATCTGTTTTAATAATATTTTTTATCGTATATCAAGTTATTTTGCTTCATGTGAATAACCAATTCATAGCCTTTAAATTATTTGTAAATATATTCAAACTAGACATTTATTTTTATCCCAAAAACGAAATTCTTTTCTTGTGATATTATATATAATATTATATAATATTTTTTTTTGTTAAATTTTTTATTTAATTTAATATTGTATAATAATTTCAATGAAATAATTACAATTGAGTGAATCATTATTTATTATATCATTTTCATCATCTTTAGTTTAATATTTTAATGAGAAACCAAGGAATTAACAAGACAATTTTACATATTTCTTTGCATTAATCATATCTGTATCCTTTTTCTCGGAACAATACGCGGTGATTCTTGGCCATTTATGATCGTGTGTGAATTTTTTGTTCCCCAACAGAGAAAATGAAATTGTACTGAGACTGGCATTAAAATATATCGCAACGTTAATGATCGAGGCACTTTTTGAATGCATATCATAATAAAAGAGAATTAGCGATCCTTTGCTTTGTTTTCCTTTTTTTCGCTTGACGTATATGAATCTTCGCGCAATGAGGGAAATTCACGCTGGTGATGAAACAATGCGATGTGAATATTTGATGTTTGTGGAAACAGCAGAGATAGGACGGGTTAATTATACGATCTGCCATTCCTTCGTTGGCAACCATAACGAGAAGAGAAGCAACTTTTTTCAAAGACAAACGAGGTGTCAGGGTCGCGTGCGCAATGTGCAAAGAGAGTCCAAGATAGAACGAGGGTTTTATATTACTGTGGATATCTAGCGAAGAAAACACCGGCCGTTAAAAGACCGTGCTAATACTGCTGCGTGCTTTTCTGGAATTTACATGCGCGATGAGACGAATGGTTGTTGAAAATCAACGTGCTACAAAAAAATGCTACTAACATAAATTGATGTTTGTTAACAAACATTTTGATTTATAAAGACTCAATTTAGAAGGGTCATTTGTTATTTAATTTTTGGACTATCACAAAAAAAGCATTTTTATTTGATATCAAAATTCAAGAATTACAAATTATTTACACTATTCTTTACAAATAATTGTCAAAATGTGAAACAATTCGATCAATCATTTTATTCATTTTTAACCCATTTATTATTGCATCAAAATTCGTGTAGGATCATTTTACCGTAAATAAAGAGGTATTCGTTCTTCAAGCATCATTTATTATTGCCTGTTGCTTACATATATATTCATGAAAGAATATTTTTAATTCGGATTATTAAAATATGTTAGTTTATTTTAAAATGAAAATCAAAAAACTTGTATTTTTATATGTTTGTTTGTTGCACGAAGTTTGTTCAGTAATAAAATACGAAAGAGTTTCTTCAAGAGATGTTAAAAAGTTTACATTCTTAAATGAAAACTATGAAACTTATATTTCTACAGAAAAAAATTTTGTGAGATCTGACGTTAGATCTAATGAAAAATGTAGTATCAGATCTCCAGTGCAAAGTTTACACTTAAACTTAACATAAAAATTCTTAAAAAATAAATAGAAGTCAAGGCATTCGTTTGAAATTTAAAACTTTGTGTTCTTGTTACGTAATTAAAATTACATATTTAATTTTATTAACAGTATAGTAGAATTATTTAATTTTAATGTTTTTATAATTCATAATCTTATTTTTTACTTATATTGCTTAATTCAGAGCCAATAAAGATCTTTATTGTCGTGTACAGTTTTTTTGATCACACGCATTGCAATATCTTTAATAATATCAGCTATATTTAATTTTCACATTCATTAAATAAAAGATTGTAAATTTGATTCTTTAAATTAAGCATATAATTACCATTTATTAATTTTAACAAATTCAGTATAGCTGGAAAAATAAAAAGTTACGTCTTAAATATACTTCATTAAGAGAAAAATATGTATTTTGTTTTGTTATTAGTTTTATTTAATAAATTATTTAATTAACACTTTTTATGGTTATCAAAGTGAAAAGAGTAATTAAACTAAAAGCATCATTTTTACTGCAAAAATACTACAAAACAAAGCAAAAAAACCGAAACATCGAATGTGTAATGCAACCTCAATTTAATGTTTTAATAGTATCCAGATTAGCGTCAAGATATCGCAGAATCAAAATACAATGTTTTAATTTGATTAAATATAGTTCGGTCTTTATCCTTATCATTTTTTTTATTTTTATAAAAATAAAATTTAATTAATCGAAAATTAATTGTTGTTCAAATAACACGTCATTATTATGTTAATTATAAAGGTTTTTCTCAACAAATTCATTTTAAAATTAAAATATATTTTGTAAGGAAATCCTTAAAATCTCCATATACCTGAAATATTGAATTAGTTATTTAAATTATACAGTTGTCGATCAAATCTAAAATAATCCATTAATCTTATTTCGGATGATTATTAAAATTTATAAAGAACTTAAACACCCTCTAAATTGGAATAAGTAATGATCTTTCGTACGTATACAATAAGTATGCATTCGCTTATTGAAAATTTATATGTCATCCACTTATTCGTAATAAACAAATATTCACGAAGAAATGAGTAAATCTGATCTTATTAACATTTAGAGAGCAGCGATTTTAGAACATAAAAGAAATAGGTTTTGTTAAAAAAAAGTAAAACTTTTATACGCGTATATTTCATATTACTTTAGATACGAATTTTAGCAAATTTTATTAGATTGTAATTAAATTTTCAGTGCAGGTTTCATTTTGTTTTTCAGAAACTATTTAAAATTTAATTTGTTTCTATATACAACCGCTGATAAATTTAATGTTAATTAAACTTTGTTGCAAAAAAATCTTGTTCGTTATAAAAACCCATTCTTTTTGATTATTTATTAATGAAGACTTGGAACTCGTTTCTGAAATAATAACTCTTAATTTCTAATGCTTGATCAAAAGCCAATTATACAACACATATTCTTTTAACAGGTAAGTATAATGTCCAAATGCAATAAATAAAAAAACTATTCCTGCGTTAAAAATCTCTTTTTTTTATTTTCTTTTATTATTATTTTCATTTTAATAGAAATTGTGAATTGTATAATTTTTACAAAAAATCAAAATGAATTTAGCTTAAAATTAATAATATAATGTGACGTAATAATTAGTGACTTGTTATTTTAATATTTTTCTGTGATTAAGTAAATGTTTTAATATTGTACAGATTAAAATGTAAAATCCATTACAACTATAAATGAATGTCAAAAAACTCAAAGATTAATATCAAAGCATTGTATAGCCGATGCACATCTGCAATAATGAAAGTACTCTTTGTTTTAAATAATGCCATGACACGACTGAGTGAACACTTGAGAATTAAGTAGCAAGATAATAATAACAATTCCTATTTGTTTATTACTAGATCTTAGCTACTCGTAATTATGCTGCTTTCCTGTCACAAACTAACGATGCTTGTCTTTGCCATCTGTTTTCAAGTATGTTTACTATTTTAAAGTACGTACCAATCAAAATGCAATTTTCAGTTATCTCCTATTTTGGTATTTATATTCCTTTCTAATAGAGTCTGTAGTTC
>JABFOX010001234.1:0-13458 GCA_022817665.1 Axea sp. ZL-2020
AACTGTTCTTGTGTATTGCTGTGCTGTTTCTTTTTTCTTCCTTACTTCCATAACACAATTTTGATTATAATAATAAAAAAAAAAAAATGATTCTCAATTCTAACATTCTATCTGTTCATATTAATATATTTTTTTTTATTTTTGTTTGTTTATTACAATCAACATAGTAAAGTTATTTTTATTTTTTTTTTTTTTTTTTTTTTTTTTTTGTTATTACTCATATTAAAAGTTCAAAATTTCTATTCCCTGTAATTGATTTAATCATTAATTTGCATTAGTAATTATTAATTAAAACAAATACTAATTTTGTATCAGCAAAAAAAATTAATGCAAACATAACTGACAATTTAATAATAACTTTAATCTTAAAGATTTTTAACTGAAAATACAAAAATAAGCTTGTAAAATTGCTTTAATATAATAAACAAATTTTATTTTCGATTACGTTTCCGTTCCAATCATATCGATTGCGAATTAAAAATGGAATTGAATGAATTACAGTATAGTCTGCGTAAAACGGTTTTATTACATAGAAAAAATTTTTCGATCAAATTTATTTAAATTAAATCGAATTTGATTGTGATAACGGATACCAAATCTGAGTTATGTGTATTCTATTCTTTCTTCGAAAAAGGATGAAAGTTAAATTCTGTTTTATATTCTTTTATAGTTGATTAAGTGACAGTAACGAATGACACGAAGTGACAGTAACGAATTATTGACGAATATGATGTAATTATTTAATTTTCTAAATAATTATATTCATAATGATTTTAAAATAATTACTGATCGATATGAACGAAGAAAATTGTTAAAAATCAAAATCATTTAGTCATAATTTAATTGGCAAGTATAACATCTTTGGAATCGGCTGCTAAAGATTTAACGGGTTATAATCTAGGTCAAATGAATACATGCTAGCACTGTTATTCGGAATTCGCGTTTACCCTTCGACGATTGAACCGTTCCTATTGTTCAACCTCAAGTGTTCCTCCTATTACTTTCTATTTTGTTTCAAGAACTACGGCGTACTTTACATACATTAAAAGTTACTTTCCAGCAATTGTATAATTGGCATCTTTATGTAATTAAACTCATAATACGATCCAATTATTGGTTTACTTCGCGTTGGATAATTTAGAACGTGGATTTTAATGAAAAAATTTTTTAAGCACGTAAAAGTCGTTTAAAAACCAGATGTACATTTCCAGGGTTATTTTGACAGTTTCTGGAAGTTGTATTTTCTACTTAAATGAACGCAATGGAATTTGAATAGTAAATTTTAAACACATATCGAACAAATAAAATATTGAGTGGTAGTCATCAGAATATTTAATTCAATGTATTTGAATACGATGAAATAAATTATTATTATTTTTCGAATACCTTGTGTTATATTTTCGACAGTTTTTGACAAATAATTTGTTATAATAAATTTTAATGAAAAATGAATAAAAGTAAACGTGCGCATTCATGAGATATCAGGTAATTCAAAAGAAGGTCGTGACATTGTAACGCGATCTTCGTGACTACGTACTGATATAAATTCCGTAGACATTCTTGAAATAAAAAGTAAATGAAGAAATTTACTGTTACGTATTTTAATGTTTGATCTAAGTTTTAATAAATTATTTTTTAAAGGTATTGTCTTTGAATATTCCTTAACATGATTTTCAGATACTTTTCCAAAGATATCACGAAATTTCAATTACTCATTGTGACAAAACTTCAATCAAAAATATCTTAAATATTCCAAGCTGAGAACTTGTTTGCAAATTGCAAAGATTTGCATTAATTTACAAAATTAGTTTTTGCGTGAAGTTGCAAGAAATTTCTTAAAGACAAACTGATGAATTTTGTATGACAAATTTCTTACATTCGAGATTCATTTTTATTTATAAAAGAATGCTGCTTTCGTTCGTGATTTCCATATCGAAGATTTGATCGATGATATAGAACACTTTCTAAAATTTTGCTCAATTTTGTCAACTATTTCGCCAACAGAACTATCATTTCTCATTTCATCGTGTTTGCATAAAATTTTATCTATGTAGCAAGTTTGGAAACACCTGTATTTCAAGTACCTTTCATGAAAAATTGTTTCGAGATTTCTCATTCTTACTTCTATCGGCAATATCACAGTGTCAATGTGAAATATTACACGAACGACCACGGAAGATCTAAATGGTTTACATTTAATTTTTCATGCATGTTACTTATGAATCTGTGACAGGATAGTCGACTTCAAAACTGATCATTTTAACATGTAATAAATTCTTGATTTTTTATTTTTTCGTTAAAGTTAAAAAAAGCTATAATTTTTCAAATGCTATACATTCCTTTATCGATTAAAGTAAACATTGCAATATATATAAACACGTTACAAATTATTGATATTAAGACAAGAATATGCATGCATAACATGAAAAATATGTTATATATTATGCAATAAAAATATTTTATTTAATATTAGAATGCAAAATTGCCCATGAAAAAGTTGTTTATTTTGTTAAAATTAATTAATTGTTTATCAATTGTTATATTTAGTGAGTTTACACAGTACCTGGTCATGAGTTATTGTTTAGAAAATAAACATTCTGTTTGGATATATATCAACAGATAATTATTTAGAACATGCAAACAAGTAGGAATAAACCGCTTGAGCAATCAATGTGAGAATATTTGTTATTTGTACTATACATTCAAGATGTAATACCTTAATTACTTAAGGTGATAAAATATAAATGTACTATTAATTGTATGAATAAAAATATCTTTTTACAGTAGTAATATAAAATTATGTTAATGTAATTATATAATATCCTACAAGTATTATATTATTCTTTATTTAAGACAAAATTCACATTTGCTTTAAAAGTGCAATATATATTATTATAAAACATTTATAATAGTAAACTACTTTTTTATATAAAGGAAATCAAATTTAAGTCTTGACATTAATCCTAAAGAGATATTAGACATGGGTTTTATATGAAATCTGTGAAAATGACAGTTTTCAACGTGGAATTAATATAGATTCTACACAAATTGAATATCTTATTCCTCAAGGAATTTAATATCGGGTGTAATTTGTCAATAATAACAACGTTATACATCAAAAATGAACATAATGAAAACATCCTAATTAAGTAAATAATTTTAATAATTTTTTTTGCATTTTTATTACTGTTTATTATTTTTCATATGCTGCAGTACAACTGTAAAAATATATTTTATTGTATAATTATCTTGTATAAATGTAAAATCTAAAACATTACTAATTGCAATTGTTAATAATCACTACACATTTTTTAATATCATAAATAATTTCATGCATTTTAAAATTTTATATTTAAATAACAAAAATTATGGCACGTATAAAAATAATTACGTTCCTTTACGACCACATTAAAAACCATACGATGAGTAATACGTTTAAAAATTTCTATTTTTTTATACCTGCTTTATTTTTAATGAAATGCGTTTAAATAAACTTTTATTAACATATTATACTTAAATATTTTCTACAAAAAAGTTATTTAAAAAAACGTCATAAACTATTACGTATAACTATGTAGCACTCGCTTGCACGCACTTCATAGAAAATTGTCATAAGTCTATAATATTAATGGAATAATAGAGAAAAACCCAGCAAAATAGTTATGATTTTTAATAAACAAATTATGTGTATAAAAGTTTACATTTACATCGTTGTTCTACAATTACTTATCTCAATTTTGTCTTAATTCTATTTAATTGAATTAGTTAAAAAATGTCACTGTAATTATGATAATTTTATATATCTTATTTAATTAATTATACATTTTATTTTACATAGTTTTTTTCTAAATATTTTTCAAAGTTACAATATAAAGAATTTTTACGAAATATAGAATTTATTGGTCCAAACGGTAAAACAAGAAAATAATGTAAGAAGTAATCTTAAAGTATTAACTATTGCAAACAAGACCTTTACGTTCATTAATACTGTTTTTTAATAAACACTTTTTTTACAATAAGTTAAATATAAAACACAAAAAATAAAAATGTTCAATATCTAGAGTAGTGAGTCAAACTTGCATTCGTTTCTTTTTGTTTTCGTGAGCCGCTTTATCTAACGGTTTAATGTAAAATAATTTCGCGATACCCGAAAAGTTAGTTTCTGGTCAATTAAAAATTTGATCCTCAATAAACTCGTTGACCTTACACACAAGGTTTCTTGCTTTGTAAAATGTTCAATGCCATTTAATTTTCGTGTTACGGAACATTTCTAGGCTTATAAATTACGTCTAAATGTTCGATCGAATTCGGACTTCCGGCGAAAAAGATACTGGGTAAAACAGCTGTTATCGTGCGTTCATTGATCGTACGAATAAATTTATTATAGAGTATAAACGGGTTTAAAAACAAGTACATTTTTTGAATATTTGACTACTGAATTTTTCATTTATTGTATTGGAAAGTGAAAAAGTTAAAAGCAATATGAAAAAGTATAAAGCAAATATTCAAAACAGAAATCGGAACTCATTGTAACTAGATAGTATACAGTTTGTGTAGTGTTGAACGATGATCAAATCGAAGGTCAGTGTCAGATACTTAGATATTAGAATAGACTCTCTGTCTATTCTATTACAAGAATTGACTCTCTGACTGATTCCTTGTTTTATGGCAAACGAATTTCGCAATTTGTCAATTCTTGGAAATTGATTTCGATGTTTAAAACAGATAACGCTGATAGCGATATTATGTTGTATTCCTCTTGAATTGATAAAGTGTATATCAATAAATGAAGTTGGAACGATTTAATTAGGACACAACAGTGCTATGGGCGAAATTGTATTTGTTGTAATCCGTCGTTCTTGCAATCATTTGGGAAATCAAATTCAAATCTCGACAGAATTGCTTGTATTTTGAGAACTGTGTTTAGAAATTCTGATGAATTAATAATCTTCTAAATATTAAACTACCACGGATTTATTTAGATGTACTCTAAGAATTACGCGAATGCAAATTAATAATAAATGTGCCGATGGTTTGGAAACAATTCATTTATGCTTGGTTTTTCAGTTATTTTAAACTGTTTTATTACAATTCAGAAACGCATGTTATTTTAATAAAACACGTTAATAAACTCCATTATGTAATATGAAAATCAGTGTAAGCTTTTCTCTAAAGTCAATTATCTTAGAATACTTTTTCTCCTCGAGAACAGGTCATATTCTATTACTATAATCTGAAAATAAACTGTGTATATTGTACAATTTGATTTTCCGTTATGGTTTATATGGTATAAGTTTTCATATTTCATACTGTAATCATTTTAAAATACCTCGATATATTGATAGCTGTATTGCCAGATATTCTATCTACAATTGCAGTTAATAAAGTCAGTATTCGTAATGCATTTCAAATTTGCATAACAAAAATCCAGAGGAAATGTATTCATGTCGGCAATACATGGATAATAATGTAGAATCATTTCTTGTTTCTTACTGCACGGTATTGTTTGGATCCGTCTTGTTTTATAATTGAATTAAGAGTTCAAAGGATTACATTTACTGAGGCTTTTTCTTTGTCGGCGTAAAGCGAGTAAATTTTCGCTTTTGCTTTTATGATTAAAAATAATATTATAAAATATGTTTTCTATTAACATAATGTTCTTAATAACAGATGACTTAATTTTGATAAAATGGCGTTAGTGTTTAAATTTTCAAATGAGATATTGTTTAAACTTTATTTTGAACAGTGAGAATATTCCATTCATTTCTAATAATCATTCGAAATTTATTGTATATAATTTTTTTAGGAAAATTGTTTGAAATTAAATTAGTTTAACTACATGAATCAAAATTCATTAGACTTTTATTTTATAGACTACAATTATTTTATTTAATATTAATGCATAAAAACAAATGCATTCTTTTAAAATAATAACCTGCAATTTAATACAGAAAAAAGTCCGAACGGCAAATCGCAGAACGAAGTGTACTTTTTTTTAAATTAATTTCACAATTTCAGTTGTGGATTAATGAAAATTATTTTTTCATAAAAAATTAAGCTTTACGCGAACGTATCGATTATTTGTTGATTAATAATCTGCTTCATTGCTTTAATATAAGTGTCACATCCATTTAATAGTAAATATTTACAGTAGTTATGAACAAATATTCATTTATTTTTATTACAAAATGTTACTTACCAATACTTTATTGTAATACAAATTTTATTAAAAAATATTATATATTATATTTTGTAAAATATCAAAAGATAACTTGTATTTTTCATAAAAATGCAGTGTATGATATAAAATTGTAAAAAAAAAGGAAACAGTGCAAATTCAAATTGAGTTGCATTATTAATTTTTGTTTATTAATATGAAATGAACTGTGAAAAAGTTATAACTTGGACAATTTTTTTTTGCAAATTAAAACCATTTTGTATGCAAAGGAAAATCATATAAAAAATTTTTATATTTGAGTTGCGTTTTTCGAAACGAATGTAACACGTAATTTTCGTTCATTTTTATAAAGAAGTAGGGGCTGTAATGTATTATTTTTTCATAAAAAATGTGCAACATAAAACTGTAGACACTTCGTTTTACAGCTCAAAAGACTGAAATAATTGCACGGGTCATTCCATTTTTTTGCTGCAAAAATTTATTTTCTCGAAGAAAAATTAATATTGACGAAACCGTGGATGCAAATTATCCGGCATTTTACACGTTATATAATGAAATTATGAAAAGTTATGAGCGTTCATTTTAGAGCGCTCGTAATTCTTCTGTTTAAGTTTTGCACAAAACGACTAAATAATTTGGATGATACTTAACCGTGGAAAAATTACAACATGCATGATTCATAAATTCGATCGTGTTTATTAATGCATATACATCATAAAAATAGTAAAGCTACTGAAATATTATAATGGAAAAATGTTAATTTATACATTATTAAACGATGAGTTATTTCAAGTGATATTTTTTAATAAATGGAACAAATTTCAAATATACTTAATAAAAAAGTATTTTAGTATTTATATATTAAATACAAATATTTATCAAATTTCAAAGTAAGATACAAACTTGTTTTCTGAATAAATATTAAAATGCAATGACAGAAATATGATAAAACATTGCATAAGTAAAACAAATAATATAAAAGTAATAAAAAAATAATAAAGTCGAATAATGTAAACTAAAAATAACAAAAACATTAATTTGGCACGAGAAAAACAAATGGATTTTATTGCACAAATAAATTATTTGGGTTACAATTCTTATCACTTGTACTAACATGGTTAATACTTATATATATCAATTAAAATGATTGAAAAAAATCAATAGCTATAAATTATCAACACGAGTTTATAGATTCACTATCTTTAAATCACAGTGTAACTGTAAAAATAATATTTCGTATCGAAAATTAAGCGATGTGCTAATTTATAACCATTTATTAAATTATTGAAATAAATGTTTTATTGTTTACAGTTTATATGGATTAATACATTTATTACAAATAAATTTAATAATATAAATCTTATACAATATTTTGTTTAATTTTGCAAATATTCACAATAAAAAATTGAAAGAAATTATCGAGAAATATTTTACGGATTTTATGAAATATTAATGCGGCAAATTTATATTTTAATTTGATACATTTTATCAATTTAAAATTTGTCTGCGAAAATGAAGAGTTAAAATAATTTAACCGTGAAGGATTAAATTCATTTTTTAAATACGTTAATATCATAGCAAAATATTATATTAAACTTGCTTTATTTAATTATTTTAATATTACATGCGTATAATGATAACTAATGATACAAATAGTTTTAATAAAAATAATTATTTTATATTATTAGAATTTTTACAATATTTTAGAATAATGTAGATAATACAAGTATAAATATATATACTAAATTATATAAAGATTAAATCAAGCATAAAATGGAAGATTTTATTGATAAAATTTATTTCTAATTTTTATAATCTATTTAATGTATTGATTTACGTTTATAATATTTTTTTATTTTTATAATATGTTACATGAAACTTGACAATTATATCAGTAACTTTTTAAAATCTCTTATTTTGTTTTACATTTGTAAAACAAACACGTGATGAAAGACATTTTTCAGTTTTTCTTGTTAAGAAAAACTGAAAAGAAAGAAAATTTAAAGAAATTAATTCTTAAAAAGACATTGATAATTTTTGATTTTACTAATTTATGTATATTTACATACACTTTTATAAACATTTGGATTAATATCATTTATTTCGGATTAAGAAAAGGGAAATTTATTCATTTTTATACATACGTAGTTAAATAAAGTTAAGCAACTTTATTGTAAAACAGGAAATAATTTTTAATTTTAAAGTTAAATATTTATTTAAATGGAATGCTTGATGCTGAAATAATAAAATTTTAAAGTTTAAATAAATTATCATTTTATAACTTCAAAGATAAATCTACTTGGATTGTTCACTTATACAGTTAAAATTATAAAAATAAATATCAAAATATCAAAAATTAAAACAAAATTTCTGTACGTTTAAATGTGAAAGAAAATTGCTATGGATTATAAGTGAAACTAAAATATTCATTACACATTTAATTAATGAAATATATTTTAATCTTTCTTGCTTCAAGAGTAATTGATAAGAATGTGTCATCGTCGAAACAATGTCGACTATACGTTTAGCCCAGTTCCACAAAATCGTATAATTAATGCCACTGCACTTACCGTCATTTCAGAGTAAGGGTGATCGATGAAAGTCAATTCCGATTCTTCCCCGGTTAAGAGCACGCTTACGGTCTTTTCACCAGACTCGTCATCTGAAATACAAATCACTGTCGATTACTAAAGCATTCATTACATAAAGCTAGTTATAAGATAAATCGATGAAATTAATACTCGATAAAAATATTTTCCAATAAAATTAATGCCCTATTATTTATATCGATCACTCGTTCCCATCATCTGGTGCTCTCATTCTACTCATCTTTCAACTTTGAACCACGTAAGCGAGTTTTAAGGAGGGATCTTTTTTCTGAATTACCAATAATTTCAACCAGAAACACCTCGCGACGATATTTTTTGCCAACATTGCGCACAATTTTTAAGCGAAATTACAATACAAATTCTTTAAAACGGTAAATACAAAATTTACCTATAAAATTACATAGATAAAATATCGGTAGATTTATTTTTGGTGATTTTGTTTTCTGTAATTTTCAACTTGTAAAATATTTACCAAAACCTCAGTTAAGAAAATAAGATCGTGGTATAAGAAATCAAGCTTTCAATTTGATGGTTTACGTTGAACAATCGTTTTGATGAGTTTAATTTTCAATGCTTACTTTGTAGAATTGATTCTATTGACTGAGCTCATTGTTCATAACGCGTGGTTCTGTTTGACTTAATTTCCTATAAAAAATATTTGTCAAATAAATTTTACAAGTCTTAATCGGAAATTATTTGAAATTTTACATACTTCTGTGTTAACAGAAGTTTCATATATAACAAATCGAATACAATAACTTTACTGTATGGAAAGATCTGTCCGTGGTTTTGTCTTTTAAATTGTAACAAGTATGTTATGACAACTGAAATACAGTTTCTTTGAAATGAAGCTGAGTAGGTTTGTGAGAGTTATTTTTCAAAAGAAAGACAGATAAAGTCAATATAAAATACATATAAAGCCAATATATTTAAACTTACTGCAAAAACCTTACAAGCATCATCTTTTACCATGTTAGTCAACCTTTTTTTTGCTCGTATCGGTTTTCGCTTTTCAAATAGAACCCAGTTATTGAAGAACGGAATATTATATTTTAACATATAAACTATATTAAATTTCATCCAAATTAATTTATAATTTGTTAACAGGAAATTGCGTTATTAATCCATATTATTGTAGATAGTGACAATAAAATACCACAAAATGTATCAAATCTTATCAAATTTAGAAAGTTATAATACAAAGTATTCATTTTTTTACATCAGTTTTGCACATAAATCAAAAATTAGTTGAAAGTGAAATTCAGTATAAATAATTTTACTTCAATAAATCTGTCATATAACGTTCATAATCTTAATTTTAATATTTATATCGCGAGTTTCATAGTTTAGCCTGTATAATACATTAAATCATAACACTGAAAGATAAATAATCAGATAAATTTATGCGAAAAACAATCATTTGGAAGGGTTTTCAGGTTTTAACGTATTTCATTTTAGTCAGTTTTTCAAATTCACCAGTAGAAATGCTTCTTACATTTGAACTGCATTTGGATCAAGAACCATTCCACCCAACCTACTAAAACAACGTTGATCGTAATGAATCGATTTAGTGATATAAGAGTATGGAAACTTCGAATACAAATTTAGAAGGTAGGAAAAAGCGTATCTCAATTTTGAGTGCGCTATTAAAATGCCAATTTAATTTATGACGTAAATGCAATACGTTCCCGGAATGCTAAAAATAATTAAATCAAAGTATACTCGACTAGTTCATTTATTTTAAAGAAATTTTTACTTATGTAGTAGTCATGTGCTCTTTTTATAGTGAATCAAATGGCGATTGTAAAATGGTTAAGTATTTTTCAATTACATTCAAAAGCCGCTGTAAATTATTTGACGATGAAATGTCAAAGGAAAATCTATAGTGCTCGTCTTTAATGACTTTCAGAAGAGATCATAAACTGCAAGAACATCGTCATTTGGATTGCATCTTCTTTTACTTCCCTTACATTGTGATTTCGACCGCAAATTTATGGTGACGGAACATAAGCTTTCCTGAAATTTTTGAATCGAATTACTTCCACGCTTTGCTCTATAGAAAAAATATTTAACATAGGATTAAATCTGATAAAACTTAATAAAATTTGATTAAATTTGTTCACTATAAAGTAAAAAATTCTACATTTTGTAACACAATGGTTTAATTTCGGTCATCACTGTTATCATGGTTGAAAGCTGATTTTCGGGTTTTAAATTATTTTTGAAATAATAGGCTGAAGAATTTTGTTTATTTGGTTACTTTATTTTCGAATCTTTAAAAAGAATCGTCAAATTCTTTGAAGTAATTCACTTCTTTTATGATGCTATACTTTTCTAAATATCTCAAGATCAATACTCATAAAATTACACTTTTAGAGCAACCTTAGTATTTTTGTTTGTTTGTTTTTTTTTTTCGATTTCAATTTACGTAGAAATGAAATCTCAACATTTCACAAAGCTGATTTTTATTTGATATTGCAGAATAAACGGCATACTGATTTATTTATTATAAATTGCATTGCTTGAAAGTGTATGTATAAATATTATTATTTGTTTATACGTTTTATAATTCGTTAAAAACTATTTCAAATTTCTTTATTCTTAATATTCTTCTGGGTGTAATTTTTCATAATGTAATTATTTTTCTTATTTATTTATATTTGCAAAATACAAACAATTTTTACAGATTTTATATACAATATTCGTCATAATAAATTTTTTTCATGATTAATTTGAATATTTATGTATTCACAGTCAACATTGAGATGGATTTTATTATAGAATTAATTATTTTTCATCGTATTATTCGTATAAATGTTCAATATTTCTCTCGTATTTCTTCATTTTTATATTACAGTTTGGTTTAGCTGTGTAAACATAATATTTCTCTTTATTTAATATCATACTTATATTTGTTTATATTTAAAAATATTTCTTGTAATTTTTAGTTGTATTATTTTTGTGCCGTTACTATGACTTTATGATAAATTCTTATATTGTACAATCATATAAAATTTTGCTAGCTGTGAATGAAAAAACCATTCAGTAGAAAATTTTACAAATTTTCATTTAAATAACGTTAGGAAATAATTTTTCTAATCTTATAACATATAATATATTCAAAATTTATGCTATGTTCATTATTGTTTCATTAACGTCTCCTATTAAGTATATATTGATACACATTAAATTTAATTAAACTGATATTATAAATAGTTTTAAATATTCATACAATTGTAAATGGAGGATCATATCAAACAATAATTTCATAAACTGTACTTATTTGTAATTTTAAACTAGTGTGTTTCTATTTATTATAAATTATTGCTCTGAATATAATATTACAAATGATAGTTCATAACACATTATTGACACGATAAGAAAGATATCATTAAACCGTTAATGCTGATACTGAGCAAAGTTTTGTTTACGCTTTATAAACTAATAATTTTAAAACTAATATAATTACATTCAGATTCTCTGCAACTATTTAGAAAATACATTATATAATGTGGTAAACATGAACGAATAATTACATAGAAAACAATCTATTTTAACTTATATAAAATTACCTTGACAGAAATAGAAAATGAAAACAATTATTTGGTTAAGGTTTGTAATGGTAATGCATTATTTTATCTAGATAAAATCAAAAATATAAATTTTATTTTAAAAGTAAGATGTTAAATTTAATATTTTTTATTAAAATTTTATTACAACTTTATCAGGAATTTTGAATGCCACTAATTAAATTTTATATAAACATTTTATGTCCTTTTTGATTAATATTTTTGGTGGACGCTTCCTTAAGTATTTAGTTCAAAATTCTTCATCTTATTTCGATCAATAGCTGATTGAAGTTATAAGAATGCTTAATGTAAATTGTTATAATCATTCATATTTCTTAATCAGAAAATCATATAAAGATAGAAAAAAAGTTTGTTTTAAATGCATTTTTAATAAGATGTTATTAATTTTGATTAATATTTTTGAATGAAATATATGACATAAATTTATTTGATATAAACTGATCTTTCTTGTATAATTTCTATAATTTGCTTATTATAAATTATACGAAAAAGTCAATATTTGCAATTTTAAATAAATGCTACAGTAAAAGTATTTATCTTCTGGTACACATGCATTATGCATCGTAATATTGAACGAATAACAGGACATTATTATTGACAAATAATTAAAACAGAATTCAACATGCATTCCCACGTATGAGAAAGAAATATTTGTAAAACATGACAAAAAATAAAGGCAAGTGTCTATTATTGAAAAAGACTAAAGTAAGAAAGATGGGTTAAAGGAACTACGTGAATGGAATTTGAGTTAAGTTAAAAGAATATAAAATATACTGAATAAAGATAGCCTCACGTCCAAAGATAATAAAGAAAATTTTTGTATTCTTATACATAATTTTTAAAACTGTACAAAATAAACATGTTTATATAAATTTTAAAATACAAATATGTCTAAAATGGGCAAAAGTTAT
Organism: Axea sp. ZL-2020; assembly: GCA_022817665.1. Lineage (NCBI taxonomy): Eukaryota > Metazoa > Arthropoda > Insecta > Hymenoptera > Scelionidae > Axea > Axea sp. ZL-2020. The sequence continues at coordinate 13,289 of JABFOX010001234.1, forward strand.
ATATATATATATATTAAATATGAAAGCACTGAAATAAGAAAATCGATACAAAAAATATTCTATCTTAGAAAACATCTTGTTATTATGAGCAAAACCGGAATGGAGACTGAATATTTTAAATATTGTTTTTAATTACTTCTAGTAATAAAAACTTAATTTTATTATTATTT
>JABFOX010001235.1:0-13458 GCA_022817665.1 Axea sp. ZL-2020
CACAATGGGTGGATGTGTGTCGCGGGGGTGGTGCAGGCACTCACGGAAACTGTCAAAGATTTCTGTGTAGAAACGCCAGAAACAATAAAGACGAGCCCGTCCGGCCGAATAAAGTTTTGCCTCCCGGAAGACCGCACTTCCGCTTGCGCTACCTTGATGATTCGACCGGCAAAAAGACAGTTGCGAAACTCGCGACTACGGCATTGTCAACGAACTTCGTTGACGAAATCCTGGCTATTTCGGCCAGACTTTTTGCTTTGCCTTGCGGAATGTTGATTTTTCGACAAGCAGCCTTCAAACATTTATACATTTCAACATTCAAACTAGTTTAGTTTCATTGTAATCATTTCGGTGAGTGGGGAGGGGGGACAACAACAATAACAACAACAATAATAATAACAGTGAACTAAAATAATGCACCAATCAAGAATCCCACTCAAGAGTTAGGAATTTAAGATGAAATCGTGCGAAACTGAGATGCTGTTTAACTTTTAAATTCGTTGAAAAAACGAACTTCTGTTAAATCTGTTCGTTTGCTTTCCGAAAATTGAATTTTCACCCCAAAAGGGGCTCAGATAAATATTGTTCGTACAAAACGCGTTGCTCTGAATTAATGATAAGAATTTTAATAAAAAAAAATTAATTTCAACGACGGGATTTGAACTCTTATTACGAATTAGCCTTGGCATCGATCTATTTTTATTTCATTTATCTATGTTAAAATTCAGAGTTACGTTTTTACGTTTTTACGCAATTTTTTAACTTTTTTATTCATTCAGCAGCGAGTATTTTTTATCGCCGTTAGTACAAAGACGATAATTTATCTTTATTTATTCAGTAAGTGAATAACATTATTGGAATTCATATTACTTCGTACAGCGTTGCAAAAATATCAGATAACAGGTTGAATACCCGTTATTACGGTTGGTAATTAATTAGGGTTTATTCCAATTGAAGCATCTCGCGATCGATACATTGTACGCGTCAGCATTTAATCGCGGGAGTATTTATATGTAACCGTTGTTGACTTTTTTTCGACTTGTCTCCAACTCGTGCCCTTGGTTTTCTCATGTTCTGCTAATTTATCATTTTTACCGTTACCATTAACGAGAAATTACAGTAAAAATTGTATCCCCATTTTAAGAGCTTTATTCTGAAGGAATACAATTGAAAATACAAGCACACACACACACTTTAAATTTAGTTTTACCGCATATATAGTTAAGTATAATTTATGGATACATTACTTCAATGCACAAGCAAATGTTTCTCATTATTTGTGTTTGATTCGTAAAATTCAGATAATTTCGTTATTCCGAAATCGAACAATCTTCGTTAAATTTAGACATTACAAATTACGTACATTTCACTTAAATCACAAAAAAACCTTATTGAAAGAATTTTGGTTTATTTTGAAAAGCCGGAAAGGCGCAGTCATTTGCCAAGTGCGGCCAAGCAGGCGAGAACGTCGAAATCGAATTTTCGAGTTTGAAGGATTTAATGGAAAAAGTTTAGAAACCGCCCGAGGGGAGGGGGGGGCTGTATTAATCATTGACAGGCGTGAGAAAAGTCGGCAAGTCAAATTCAAATCGCAAGTTCGTTGATTCGCCGTGACGGCAATTTTTGTCGAAAATTAGAGCCGGCTTTCGAAGTTCATCGATTCATCATGCTGTCTTTCTTTTCCACGCGAATGGAGAACGAGCTCGATTCTTCGAGGGCCGAGATTCAGAGACTAATGGAGCCACGATGTCCGATATCCCGGCTGAGCTCGAGGAGTCACGCGACTTGAATAGCAAGTGTCCGAAATGCGAGAAACTGAACCGCACTTTTCGAATTCGATATCGATGTTTGTGGCCATGATACGGTCACTACGCGTTGTTGCTCATATAAATACGTCGTCCGGCGAATCCCGCAATCCGTCATAAGATTTCCTCGTCCAATTTTATTATATTTGCCAAAAGGACCATCGAAATAGCTCGACGAATCTGGAATGCAAATGGCGAGAGAAGTGTGCCAATTTACCCCGCTGTTTGCGTCCTGGTGATTCTTTTCATTTCGCAGTTCACGTTTTGAAGAATGAGCCGTTCCGAGTTGTTGATTACTTACAAATATAAAATTCATCTGTAAAATAATATCCATTTTGAATAGTATTTTCTTATTCCATAACACTGATGTGTAAAATTGAAAATGATATATTTAAAACATGATAATTATGTTTATTATCTTGAAAATAACATAACTTTGTATCTTCTTTTAACAGATCATATGCAACGCACGAGAAACAATTATAACTACACCTTTGTATGGGCTTTGCATTGAAAATCAACGAAAGTGACGAATACCGCAATGATATTATCAAATTCACTTCAATTAATTATACTGATATCGCCTGAAATATAGAAGTACACATTTGCACTTATAGTATATTTATGTATATAAACTATATATGGTTACATGCGTTATCAAGCTATTTGCATATAAATAATCGAAGTAAACAGCACATTTATGTATTTCGAAAGAATTATACATTTTTAATGGCCTATTATTTGGCTCTGCAAATGTGTTCAAAATGATTTTGAATGGTTTAATTTTAATCTTACAAGTTAAGCGACGTAACTTGAATTATATTGTGGATTTATAATTGATGATTCGAGTTTATAAAACTTAAGCATTATCACACAAATTTAAGATACAATAAATATGTAAGGAAGATTAATATTTAAGTAACATGTGGCGAACTACGTTTTTAACATTGCATAACATAACAGAAGTGGTAAAATGTACAAATATAAATATTACATTATTTATCATGTAATTTATGCAGAAATGATTATAAAACTGATGCAATTTGGTCTGTTATAAAATGATTTAATAAATTAACATAAAACCCTTGAGATTCAGTAGTAACTTATCACTCGCTGTAAAAAATGATACGAAACAAATTATATCAAAAAAAAAATAATGAGCAATGTAGTTTAATCATGTTTACTTTAATATTGAATTTTTTGATCATATTTACTGTAACATCAAAACTTTTTACAATATCCTTAACAATAAAAGAAATGTTTAGATTAAACATCATACGAATTACGAATTCAATTAAAACACAATTATAAAAATAATTAAACAAATATTCATTGTTAAAATTACGCTATAATTGTATACTTCATATTATATTCTCACCAACAAAAACAACACATGCAATTAAATTGGTTTTTGAATCATAATTATATTTTAATGTGTATCTGTTAATTTATTAATATTATAACAACCATATTAAGAATAAATATATTTACATATTTATTTATTTATATATTTCTGATAATTTGTCCATGCTTTATAACGGTTTTATCCATATTACACTATTTTTACATTACACAAAAAATAAATTAAATGAGAATGCATTTTATTATAATTCTTTTTAAACCAAATTAACTTTTTTAATTTAATAATATTAAAATTAATTTCAATAAACTAATTAATCATAATAATAAGTTACAATAATAAGTAATACAAAATATTACAATATGTGAAAAATATTTATTTTTCAATATTTGACATATACTGACCTTTTTAGAGTGATGATGAATATTTAATAATTAAAACATTGATTTATATTTAAGTTTGTATAAAAAAATTTTAACTAATTTATTAGAAAATGAGAACTGATAATATTTATAGTTCTTGTTAAAAAAATTGACTTATATTTACAACAAATATTTATTTCTTAGACATCAAACGATTGATTAATAAATAAATCAACTAATATGTAAATTTCATGTTCATGTATAGATTTTCATAATGGCGTATTTTATAAATACATTTTGTGACGAATTCAAATTTTAAAATTATGATACATTTATTTTATTATTAGAAACATTACTAATGTTTGGTAGTATTAAATTTTCTTGATACCACAAATATTTCATTTAATCTTTTTAATATTTATGTACTCTTAATAAGATATATATTATAATACTTCAAAATAACAAGCTATAGTAATTAAATTAATATTTCATGCTATTAAGAATATTAAATCTTCAATCAATACTCTCGCGAAACCAATAAAAAACGAAATAAAAAACTTCAATTTTGAATCATTGCATCCCAACTACTGCATTCATTTGGAGTACATTCTGTATACACTACTTAATTTTAAATAATTCTTACACACATGTGAAATATTTGTAAATTATAATGTGAAACTCAGTAGGTGGAAAATGACACACAGTGCACGTAAGGCAAAATAACTGTTGGAAAATGAAACAAACACTCCCGAAAATAATTTCCTAAGAAGTTAAACAGGAAAACTTTGAAATTTTATTTACAGCTATTTCAAAATCTCAACAACGTCTGTGACCTGTCACATTGTAAAAAATTATGTGAACTATGCAATATAGTAAGAAAGTTCAATAAAGTAACTTTTATGATTATTAAATTCATTTGATTTATTCATATACATGTGAAAATGTCTTATAGAAATATGAGAATTTCAAAATTTTCAACTGATAAATTAACTGTCAGGAAGAATAAACTGTAAAATTTACAAAGAATTTGAATTTCGAATACGATTTCATGAAAGTTTTTTATATAATGTTTATTTTAGATATTTCACATAACTATTCCTTGTGAAATTTCCTTATGAATGTTAAATAAACAATAGATTTGTTTATGGTGATTGTCTTTTATCTTTAGTAAAAAAATATAAATAAAAATGAATAAAAATAATCATTTTTAATGAGAATATGTTATATGTAGAATTTGTTTAACCTTGAGAGAACAGAAATGATTGATTTGATGAAAAATATTTTTAGCGTTTAAAACATTTCAAATTTTTAATTTTATAACCAACACTTTTTTATGTGTATTTGATGATTTCAAAGATATTTCTGAAATATTATGTATCTCATTAGGCTACATAATGAAGCATTATCCTATTTAAAATATTAACTCATAACTGTATATTATAGCACATAAGAAATTTGAACCTAAAACATAATATAACTTCATAAGAGCACTTTTTGTATTATCACAAATTAAACAAATGCCTTTAAAGAAAATTAATTCCTCAATAAGCAAATAAAAATATTTATTATACTAGACAATTCATAAGATATAAATATATATTAATAAAACATGTATTGTATATAATAAATTATTTTAATACAATTTTGATTTTAATATATTTATTGCAAAAAAGATTATCATGATACAGAATTATTTAACTAAATATGTCAAAACTTCCGATTATTATCAAGTAATAATAGTAATAATTAGATTTAAAAACAAAACATTTATCTCTGATTCAAACTTTTAAATTTATTAATAAAGGATTATATTAAAAATTGAATAAACATTTAACATGCATAATAATTGAAACAATTACAATAATTAAATGTAATAACCAAAATAAAATAACAGTATATAAATAATTTAAAAATTAATATAATTATTATTAAAATATAACATTGGTATAATAGAATTAATTAAATAAATATTAAAAAATCAGTCAATTACCATTAATTATGGTGATAATATTAACTATAATTTGCATCTTTCTTTTTTGAGATGAATATTAATCTTCCATGAACTAATTTTTCTCAAATAATAATTATAGTGATATTCTTCGCATAATTTGACTTTTATTTTAAAGTACTTATATTTTTTTGTACTTTTTTATATCATTGTAATTTTAAAAAATTTAGAAATACAGAAATTAATGGTTTTTTTTTAAGTCTTGTAATTGATAAAATTACTTTCTTTTACATAAAATAGGTTACAAAAATATTATATCACTAATTTTTGTGTACAGAGTATTTTTAATATTTGTACATTATGCATACTATACACAAATTTTTCTTTTTTATAAAATATTGAATGTTTTATTCATACAATATATAATAAAATACTTTGTACTCTATTAAAATCTTTATCAAATGTATTATTAAAACAATTTTAAATGAGTATTACAGTCTTTTTATTCGTAAAAAAATAATAAATTAGAAATATATTCATATATATATCCTCATATACAATTAACGAAAAAGCAAACTAGTAATTAAAATTATAAACAAATTTATATAAATAAATTTTTTTGTCCATTTTTAAAATCTAGTGTTGTAAATATATATATATATTTTTCATTAAATATAAAATTTAAATAATTAAATATAATAAAAATGTATTTAAAAGGCTATACAATATAACAAAACAATATTTTCATGTGTTTTCCGTTTTCACATTTTTACGGCCCATACTCAATTGAGGAAAAGTACTTTTGTTTGGCGGGGGATTTAATTTTGATGACAGATATATGAATGTTTCATATAAGCTTGTCCTATCAGAAATATCAACATCAAAGCACTTAATTTTATTTTGTTTGCACCACAACTCACACTTATGAATTGTTCTTCCGATATCAGCATTATCTGCATTTGTTTGTGGTTTATTTGCTATTACTATTATAACAGCTTCCTTTTTATCTTTACTTTTATCTATATCATTTTTTAATGACATTAAAACATTGAGAGACTCAGGTTTGGTCACATCATAAACAAGGATATATCCATCAGCAAAACTTAAGTACTGTCGCGGTAATTGTTGACCACTGGTATAATTTAAAGATGGTTCTAAACCTGCAGTATCATAAAACTGTATCTTCTCTTTTATACCTCGATCACTTTCCACATTTGCTACATATATGTCTTCAATTGTTGGATAAGTGTCCTTTAAAAACATAAAAAGGAAACATTATTTATAAGAACTTTTTAATGTAAAACATATCGATATAACATAAATAGCTATATTTTGCAATATCAGTTTAATTTCTGATATCTCAATTGTTCTAACGCATTAATACAAAATATATTTTTACTTGAAATATCAAATTGTATAATTAATTAGTATAATATACACATAATTCATACCGTTGACATATTTTAATTTTGTATGCAATAAATAGTTAATTTATATTTTAGTTTGAAATATATAACTTCTTCTTCAGAAATAAAGAATGAACAACATAAAATTATTTTATACTTACTGAATTTGGTATAAAATTACCATAAATTAATTGTTCCAATAGCGTTGTTTTACCAACTCCTTTCATGCCACACACAACAACTCGTGTTGTTTTACCCATATTTGTTCATTTATAAATAAATTTGTACAATATTGTATATACATATATATTAATTTAATTAAATGTGTTTTTTCATTAATTATAAAATTGTTTACTTTGGTTTGATGGTTATTCAATTTAACCATTGACAATACAGTTCAATCAGTGATGCAAACCAGCTGATCACAAGGATTTTCCTTGTCCCACAACACGAAGGACCCCTAATGGTCGATCAACTTAACATTTATATTTAACCGTCGGTAAAGAAGATGAGAAATTTGGGAAGTAAGAAAAAATTTTTCACCTCATGATGTTTATGTGAACTATACCAAAAGAGTTACAAAACAGGCGCATAAATTATTTGTTTTTATTTTCACACATAAACTAAGCAAACTAATAAATTATAAATTATACTGATTTACATGTAAAAATATTAATGAAACACACAAGTTGTTAGTTTTGTTAGTGTATATAAAAAACCTAAAGAAATTAATTAATTGTAAGTTTTATTAATTTATATATATAACGACTAACAAATAAAGTAATAATACATTGATAGTTTTGTTAACTTGCTCATTAATGTGTAAAAAACACAAAAAAAAAACGAAACAAGTTAGTTTTATTCATCGTAGTCTTAAGTTGTGTTAATTTATATTTTGAAAGTATGATTGTCTTCTAATTTCGACAGCCGGTGTGGTCATTTTTGTTGCAAACACCCAATTTGTTTATTGCACAATGAGAGGTAGAATAATAGTATACACAACATAATATAATATAATATAATGTAAATATAAAATAGTAAACAAAACATAAAACTTTTATTTACAATATTATTTATTATTATTAATATTCAGGCTGTAGATTTGACTTTATATTGTAATTTTAAAATATTTACAAATGACAATTGTTAATGGCACAAATAAATTTGAGATAATAATTATTACATTATATTGTTCATAAAATGAGACTGTAAAAGTTCAATAGTACCGATAAGACTTTAGTACAAACGACTAGGAAACGTTGAGTACGTTTCGAACTTTTACTTTGGAATGAAGAGTGGGGGTGTAAGTATAAAAAAGAGCGCGAATTCCGGAAAAAAGTAGTTTCAGTTATCGGTCTGATTAAACAAGTGCGTGTGTAGTGTCGGGAATTTTATTATAGTGATTTAATAATGTAGTGATTTTTATTACGCAATATTCTCGTCGCGCCGATTAAACGTGTGTGCGTGTTGTTTTGTGTCCGAAATTGGCGCCATAATGGATTAAGTGAATGCAGGAACCTGAGGATGGTGGATAGAGTCGAGTCAGGACAAGCCCCTCGACTGTGGTGAGTAGCCGGCTAGACCGGAGAATTTATCTCGTATTCGTTTAACAGTGAAATATTAAATTTTTTAAATTAATTAAATTTTTTAAATGGAAAATAGTATTAAAATTTGAGATTTTTAAATTAGATACCCAATTATAATTGTTAAGTTTTTTGAAATACATAAATTTACTAACCAAACACATTAACTAAGTAAATATCAATTTAAAGAAATAAAATTTAATGGAATTTGTTAATTTAAATAATTTTATAATTATTTATATTAAGTTAAAAAAAATTATTTAATTAATTAATTATTGTACTAAAATATTTGTTTAAATATATAATTAAAACTAATAAATAATAATTAGACAATTTTTTATTTTCATTTGTTTATCTAATACACGTCTTAAAGAATATATATATAATTTTAGGTTAAATCTGTTCAACGTATATATTTAAATAATTGCATTGTATTAATTATTCTCAGGTATCATAATAATTTTTTAATTGAAAACTGAAATGAAAAATTTGATGAGAAGTAATTTTCTTTAATGTATTTAATTTTAAAGTAAAAAATCTTTAATTTTCTTAAAAGACTATAAAACCATATAAAATTTTATATTGTTTAAATAAAATTTACTTTATTGAATTAATTTAAATATTTGATTCGGTTGATTTTAAAATTGGAAAAACTTATAAAAACTTTTTTAAATTAATTTTATGCATGAAATTATTTATAAAAAATTAAATTATTTTAGGGATAAGAGCATATTTTATTTGAATAAATTACATTCATAAAAATTATAACTTGGATGTTTAATTAAGATAAGCAATTATAGGAGAAAAAAAAATTAATTGTATCTGTTCGATTATTCAAATTTTACATGATTTGAGTTTAAATCGGCATGAGCCAGATTGATTTATATCTTTAATCAAATTAAAAATTATTTTAGCAAATATTAAAATTGTAATACATTTAGAATTTATTGAAATATTTGTTAAAAAATATAAGTAATATATGTTTTAATAAATTTAATTTAAATTAGTTAACAAGTTGATGTTTTGCTGGTAGTTATACATACAAATAAAGTGCAGGTAGAAAGGCTTTATTTAAATTTATTTTAATTTTATTTTTACAAAATGAAATATGTGGCATTTGTGTAAAATAACGTTTTAATTTAATTTAAAATTAAAATAGTATATTTATACTGAAAAATATAATTCATAAATGTAAACATTTTTATAAGTATTTCTATCATATCGTCTATCAAACCGTATTTTTAAGCAGGGATAGACACTTCCTAAATGAAATGTAAATGAACATAAATATTGCAACATCAAAACAAACGCACAATTATTTTAATATTTCTTGATTAGTAAACAACAGCTTTACTTCGTACATTGATATTAAAATATGTAAAATAATTACATTATATGTATGGCAGACTATAATCTGACATGTGTATTAAATTATATAAACTAAAAATATTTATAATTTTAAAGAACAACATATTTAAGGTTAAAATGTTTTATTATACATTTATTAAGTAAAGTTATGTGATATTACAATTTAGAATACAATTTCTGTATTTGTCGCTGAACATGTTTAAAAAAATAATAAAATCATTTTTTTAAGCAGTTATATTTGTTATTAACTGCTAATAATTTCTGTAGTGTTATTTTTCTCATAATTTAATGGTTGATAAGTATGTGGTCCCAAAGTTGATACTTTTCCTCAAAATCCAAGTTGCAGAACTTGCACTTGTAATTTTTTATATGCATCAACAAATGGCTTTTAAGAAGGTACGTTTTCTTGAACTCGATTTCACACATTTTACATCTGTAATGTTGATTGTTTTTGTGTTTTATGCAATGCTGAAGATACAATTTTTTGCAAAAAAATACTTGTTCACATTCACCACATGTGAAAATATAGTCCTTGTGTGTGAGATAGTGTGAGACAAATTTTGATTTTAATTGAAACCTCTTTTCACAAATATTACATTTATAATTTGACTTCATATTGAACAATTCAAAGAACAGTTGTAAACGTTAAATCAATTTGAATTGATTTGTACACTGAAATACTATACAATTTGTTTAATATTAAATAAAAAGACACTAATATTTGTATGGTTCGTTATATTACAATTCAGAAAAATACACATTTATTTACCAATAAAATAAATTCAACGTGAAAAGCTTTTAATTACCTGTCGTTTATTTTAATTATTTTGTTATTTCAGATGTTTTAATTAATAACGAGTTTGATCTAACAATATTAAAATAATAATTTAAATGTAGTCTTTACTTAAAATAACTTAATATAATGGTAAAAAAAAACGTCAAATTTTCGAATTATAACAAATTGAATCGAAAAATAATACGTGTAATTTGTACGATTCATGTATGAGTTCTGCGCAGAAATGGCATTAATATTGTAAGTGAAAGAAAGTACCATAACTGTGTGATATAAATCTTTTATACATTTGAAACATACGTTTTTATTGTCTGATATAAAATAACATTGATAATTTAATTATAAATAAGTCATAAATATAATTATAGATAAATTATAAATATAATTGTATAAATGGTGAATAATGAAAATTATTGCAAAGATCAAGTTACTTTTTAATTCAGCTTTAATGTGTTATAAAAAGTGAGTGTAAAAAAAAAGACGCACAATTAGCTGAGCATTGGAATAAAATTATCGCGTATAAAATCTGAAAAAAAGCGAAAGAAAAAACAGACGGAAGATGAGTATCATATGTCGGTAACATTGATAATACAATTCTACGAAGTTCAGAAAGATTCACGCTAGGTGTCACTTATGTGTTTTCGTGGTTCGTTCCACAAAATCTGTAAACAGGAATCAGAAATGGAATTCGGCTCTTCCTCACGTTTCAATTTCGTTTAGATTTTGTTAACTTAGATTTAGATTTTAATTTAGAAATTAACGTCAAATGAAATATAGAATCAAAATCGAAACAAATTTGAAACAAGAAACGGCATTGCACACAAAATATTATAACTAAAATTTGATTTTATTAGTTGAAAATTTTATCATCATACAAAACAATAGGATGATTTAATAACAAATGTTAATTAAAAGCCACTTGCATCATTGTTAGCTCGTGTTACGCCAAATATGGAGTTTTTGAAAGTGATAAAAGTTAATTTTGTTATGTACGATGTTCAAGTGAGATGTCTTATAATCATACAGGTATTCCATACCTCTATGGTTATTTCTTTTTCATTATATTTAGCCATTTTTGTTTAATAATAGAATTTGTTCAAAACGGTGGATAAATTTTTCTATGACTCTTAAAAAAATAATCGTTGATAAAAGATGAAAATAACTGACAAAAATAATTCTATTCTCTAATGGAAACAAATGTATTTAAAAATAAATGTTCTAAAAAGTTATTAACTAAGAAGACCAGTTCCAATTTAGTTCCTTTTTTTAATCATAATTAATGCTACTTAAATATTATTATTTACATTATGATTATATTAATACTAAAATATTACACATTTTTCAATTGCAACATCTTTAATTCTACAGTTTTTCAGGATAAGAAATCCATTATGATCCGAAACGTTAATTAAAGAAATGCAGTTTTTGTAAATTTATATGTAAAATATTTGGTAAGTCTGTTCGTCGTTAATTTATAATTTAATAATTATTGAATAGACGTGAATTTGTGCTTATAATAATACTTATTGTATATTCAGTGTTCAACAAATTTAATTCTACAATTTTTTCTCCATAAAGGCTCAATTCGAAAGTATAATATTGAAACAAATGTAATTTTTGTAAATTTTTGTGTGAATAATTATTAAACGTGTACTTTTGTTGTTAATTTATAATTTAAAAAATATTGTATTGTGCTTAATTTGTACTTGTATTTATTGTACTTGTATTTTTATTGTATCTGAATATATAACATTTATTGTAATGTAAGTTAAATTATTTTATTTACTCTGATACTGAACATCAATAAAAGTTATATTTTGAATTACCCGCCAGTTGACTTTAATTTAGGAATTCATTGATAGAGTCGCTGAAGTCGGTAGAAAATGAACGCATTGGTTTGGGGAAGTTTGTACCCTTTGCAATATGTATAGTCAATGGTTTCAATATAATGATATTGAAAGTACATTAAAATCAAAGGGCTTATAATTGCCAAACTTTATTATAATCGTCCATTTTTGTAGAAAAATTTAAAATTTGCACACAACAAAACTATAAATCCTACTATAACTATATATATATATAAAAAATATAATCGACAATTCCTGAATGTGTTATTGTTTATACAGCATATTTTATGATCAAGTTAATCATTCATAATAATTCGGCCAAAAAATTGGCAAACTTTTAGAGGACGCTTGTTATGATCAATGAACTATAATAAAGCAGTCTCAATGGTGACGTGCTCGCCAGGATTGGTATATTTTGTTGGTGAAGGTAACAAGCAAAAGACGCTTGGTAAAATAGAACCGACAATGGAATCAAAATCCAAGTATGTAATTTTTTTTTATACAACGATGCTTAATGTAATTTTGTCCACTTGAAAATGAATAAAAAGGTTCTTAATATACACCAAATACACACTTTTATAATTAATATTATTAATAGCATCGTATTTTATCAAATGTTTTCATTAAGTATTAAAGTCATTTAATAATGTTGAATGTTACTAAAATTTAAACTTTTTAATAGTTGAGAATACTGCGTGCCAATCAAAGAGGTTTAAGTCTAATGAATTTATTAATCATTATATTCACATATTAATGTACATGACATATAATGTTTTTGCTTCTTTTCTTTTTTTAAGAGTATAACTTTTCAATAACAGTTTAATTCAGTAACTTATCATTTTTAAAAATATAAATATGTAATATATAAATATAAAATATATAATATAATTTTTTAAATTTAAAATATATATATATATACGAGAGCAATATTAAAAAAACTATTTATTAATTAAATCGATTAATGATTAAATATTTTAATAAACTTC
>JABFOX010001236.1:0-13457 GCA_022817665.1 Axea sp. ZL-2020
ATAGCATTGTTTTATAATTTTGTAATTTTTGTTATTTTTTTAAAAAAGTATTAAATGATTTAATCAATATAAAATGTTCAATTTTTTTTATTATTAAGAAAAATAATTATTACATTATTACGTTCATTTTTTTTTTTTGAATTTGAAAACATCAGTTTATAAAATATGATATAAACGTATTCTGCATTGTAATAAAAGTATAAAGAAATGCAAATGAATCATGATAAAAGAATGAAACTGTTTATTAACATAAATATAAAATACATACAAATAATGTTGATTATTATATCACGAATTTTAACAACTTTTTATGTGTAAATTTATGTTCAAATATTTAATAATAAATTACTAAAAAAATAAATAAATACCAATTAAGATAAATAATATTGATTTATTTAACATGCAGGTATTCAATTTTATTAAATTATTACAACTTATTTTTATTAAAATTCGATAAATTATTTACATTTGTTCAGTAGATTGAATTAAAATAGAAAAAAAATTTATCAATATTATAACATTTTTGTAATCAGTTTTATTTATATTGCTTAATAAGTCCCGTTCTTTTTTATTTAATTAATTTCAATTTATACATTTTCTGGTCATTAGAAACCAATGGGTCTTTTTTATATATTAAATTTTCTTTATTTTTTTTATTTTATGTATATACGACAGAAATTCTTTTATCAACAGAATTATTTGTGAGGATTTAAAAATAGCATGTGAAACTTTTCAAATATTTTAAATGAAAGAGTAAGTGATGAAAACAAACTTATAGTATCATCATTATCATATTTATTTAGTATTTTTTAATTTTGCACCAAACGTGTTTTATTTGGGATAATATTATAAAATAATTAAGGTTTATTGGTTAAATTGTTGCATTATCAGATATTTTTATAATACATGCCGATATATATAGCTATACCGTTAATACATTTTTATCTATTTGAAATTCGAAAAAATTGAAATGTATGTATTTTAAGACATTACTGATTCTTGTCTTTTAATCAATCTATTTATTTGTAATACCGGTTTATTACGATTTTTATTAACTGAAGATATTAAAAAGACAACACAGAATCACGAGTACATCAAATATCAAAATGGAATGGTACACCAATTAAGTAATGAATCCAGAATTATTACTTTTTGGACATTAGATAATTTTATATTCTATTATATTTCTGTTTTAAATTACACGTATTGCTTTTAGTTGACATAATGTTGTTTAATTTAAGGTATCTTTAAACGGCTATTTGGAATTCAGCGACCCTCCCCAAATTTACAGTTACCCTCTAGAATTCCCAGTGAAGGACTGGCCGAAGGAGAACGATCCATGTTTCATCGGGATTTTTTACACAAAGGCTCGCATCGGCAAAATTAAACCGGAGGATATAAACCGAAAAAAGCCGGGTGTCTATTTCAGGTACGTGAGCACAATTTTGCGTTAGTATCGATTCGATGTCGAGGAACAATTGTCAAAGACACATTCTTTCTTTAGAATCGAGAGAAATTTGCAATCGAGGAATGATCAACTCGGTCGTGAAATGTACAAAAGGCTGCTATTGGACATACGAGAGGGCATGGTCGGTGCTGAAACGTTTGACCCGAAACACGCCATTATAGTTACATGGAAGAATATTTCCTTCGCCGGAGGGCCTGGGAACACTTTGACCCGTACGAATACGTTCCAGATGATCGTCGCGACCGACGAAGTTTACACTTACGTTATATTTAACTACCTCGACATGCAGTGGATGTCGCATACCGAAGCCGGAGGAACTGATCAGGGAAACGGAGGAACACCTGCGTTTGTAAGCGCTATTTGGTTTCCCTTGAGCTTCACTTTGTTTGAGAAGTGAATTGAAACAGTATTGTGAATTATTCAAGTATGGCAAATGAAATACTAAAATTGTTATAAATTGTTGTTTTTCAGTCGAATTGAACAATGGAAAAATCATTGGTTTAAAGTTGTTTTGTTTAAATATGTAATTTTTTCATTTATCTAAAGAGCAAATCAAATTTATATTCCGATACAAATCAAACATTAAATGGATGAAATATTTTTACATAAACAAATTTTATTATTCAACGGTTATAAACTTATAATTTAACGTAAATAAATATTCCGCTCAATGATTTGTGTAAATTTGCCATTAAAAATTAATTTTTACTTGATCTTGATAAATTTTGTTTTAATACCGAAATTAAAATTTTTAATAAAGCAATGTATTTATTATATTTTTTACAATTATTTTATTACAATTATTTAATAATTAAGTATATTTTTCTTTATTTCTACTGAGACATTATAAATATTTCATTATAAAACAGAAGGTGTTGTTAATTTTGATTAACTAAAATACATCCTATCTTCAATATTGTTTAATTTGTATTTACTTTACAAACAACAATATAATTCATAGGTGGTTAATTTCTACCGGTTGATTTTTAATATTAAAAATCGATGTCTTAATCGATTATTTATTGCAAAAAGATTTCTTCATTACATCACAACAAATATTTTTGTTTCAATTAAATCAGGACTGAAATATTAGGATCGAAAATATTTCAAGTTAACAAAAGTCTGCCAAGCATTAATGTAATAATGCATTTTAATTCACTCGCGTGAACTTATTGGAGGTATTAATTAGTGCTTTAAATGTTATAACTGATTTACGTAATTGACCTATTAATTCAGGTCGGATTCAACGCTGGGAATGGGACACAAAGCTACGAGTACAAACCATACTCCCAAACTGAAACGATTCAGCAGTTGTTAGAGAGGGGTTGGGTGAATGGATTCCCTGGTCGACATATCTTCCGGGTCGACGAAAAAATTATGCTCGGTAACTGCAACAAGGACATCGGTAAGAAATTTGAATGTTCACGTTGATACGTAAAATTGAAATTGTTCTACAAAGTAAGTCGCGTGGAATAATAAAACTGTTAGTAGATTCATTTTTCTGACAAAAGGTGTTAATTTATAGTTTCTATAATTTAATCGGTTACCAAATAAATATTATTAAATTTATTTACTTCGTAATTAAACTCGTGGAAATCAAATTTTCATACAGTCATTAATTAAATCTACCATTGTATTTTACAGCTGGTGCACATTTGCAGTTGGTGTTTGCACCTGAAAGCGGTAACATGCTTGGTGGCACTGTTGTTAGCATCACAGGTCATTGTTTTGATCCAAAAGACAAAATTGAATGCCAGTTCGATACAGTGTCCGTTACTGGTAAGGTCGTAAATGTGAACCGCGTTGTTTGCATCCAACCCTTCGTTAAAGCTGAGGGTTTCATTCGCTTCGCCGTTAAAGTCAACAGCGGAAAGTACGACTGGAAAGGGAAATATTATATTGGTAAGTCTGTCAATCATAGAACATTATGCAATGTTTGGTTCGATAAAAAATGGCTATTTTACAGAAACTCCTGCAACGGCGACACAGTACATTTATTTGGAAGATCAACCTGTTCATAAGCCAAACCCAGATGTGATTACGATCGAATGGGATCCTCGTAATTTAACAAGAAGTCTTGATGTTATCGTGGAAGGAACGTCAGAGAGGTATAATAACAACACGGTGTTGAACAAAGATATTCAAATTTCTTTATGGGGATATCGAGAAACGTCTAATGTTCCAGAATTGTTGCACATTACGGATTTGCAGGTAATTTGTGGAACAAAGAGACTGAAATTGTTTTATAAAGGAAGAACTTATTGTTTTAATTAATTTGTTTCAATGGTTTTAAAGATCCATTCATATCAATGCATTTCAGACAATTGTATTTTGTTAAAAGGATAATGAATAACCTTAATTTTGTTTATCAGACGGACATAAAGAATACGGGCTTCTATAATATTGTACCTACTAATTATGAGTTAAGGGAAAATCCGGATCTACTAGATCTTTACTTTGGATTCATCCAGATAAATTTAACAAGACCTGAGGAATATGGACTTAAAGTTTCACCGTAAGTGAATTAGTAGATGCTTATATAGAAATATTTATACATATAAGTTTAATTCAAATTTAAATAAATTCGAACTTCTCATTTATTTGAGGTTTAATAAACTCTGATTGCAGATTTGTTACATTTTTTGTTATTTATTATAATAATAAAAGTAACAAATATGTTTATGATATTGAAAATAAGTGTATTATCTAACATTAAATCCAATCTAAAGTCATATGAAATATCGAAATTCAGTTAGATCTGATCTAAAATTTAATGCCTGCACCGTTATTACATGAATACTGGATCGGAGAAAGATCAATATTTCCATTTCACGTTGTTAAATCTAACATGTGGCTTAATTATGTGTTCATATTTATTTATGAAAATGTTTCTAATACACAAATTAATGCTAAACTATTTATATTTTGCGACATTTTAGTTCACATTAAAACTACAGTTATATTTAATAATATATATTGTAACAAATCAACTATACAATTTTCTTATAAGAGTTTATCATATAAGTATTAAGGTAAATTTTAGGTGTATTAAAATTGATTTTTGATAGTGTCTGCAGTAAAATACAGAAAGATCTTAATTTTACAATCTAATTTTGAAACTGTTGTGATTAAACCAATAGTGATCTAATGATTATCATTTCTTCCAGACAAATTTGGTCGAAACCTATACCCTTGGGGTGGTATTTTCGACCACAATGGGAAAAATTATATGGTCCACTCTGGCCTGAAGAATTGTGCAACAAGTGGACAATGAATGATAGATATCTGAAGAATTTTGCTTCCGAAGTAGCTCTTTGTCCATGTACTCTCGAGCAAGCTTTGAATGATAAAGGTCGGTTCCTTCCAGATTTCAATTGCGACAAGGATTCAAATATATTGTGTTTATATAACAATGGTGCAGTTCATTGTGTTAAAACTGGAGCTCCCAAGTATGTTTCTAACGGTAAACAGAATTATAAAAGTATTCTCAGTTATTTTTTCGTTTTAATTTTTTTTGTATGTTGGGTGGTTCCGAACAACAATGCTGCTATAATAAAGAATTCTATTTGATGCTGACTTACGATAAAAAAGAAGGCTCTCGACCACACCGATCTCACAATTTAGGATTTTTACCTTGGGATGAACCGAATAAAGTTCCTACACTTTCAAACTGGTTTCACGACATTGTTCCTTTTTATATGTGTTGTCTTTGGCAGGAAGAACAGTCTGTTGGATGTGAGACTTATCGGTTCGAAAGAAGACCTTCCCAAGATTGTATTGGTTATCAGTCTCCAGCTGTGGCATCAGTTTTTGGGGACCCGCACGTGGTGACCTTTGATGGATATGAATATACATTCAATGGAAAGGGAGAATTTGTTTTGGTAAAAGTGAATGACAATAAATACAAATTAGATGTACAAGCAAGGTTTGAACAGTTGCCTAATAATGCTTATGGAGAAGTTAAAGCAACACAGATGACGGCAGTAGCAGGTAAATGTATTGCTTTACAGAAGATTTTAAATGACAGTGAAGTCGAGGGAAATCATTTTTGATGATGTTCAAACCGTTGAATGTTCTAAAGGTTAAGATAACTCACTTATTCGTTTATAGCTCGAAACAACGATTCAGCAACCATAGAAGTCAGACTGAGACCAACCAATGCTCAATGGAGGTACCGCTTAGACGTGTTTGCTGATAGTAAACGTATATATTTCGATCGACCATCGTTGAAATTCCAACATTATAAAGGAGTTCTTGTTTATACTCCCACGTATATATTAAATCAAAGTGAAGTTGTTATAATGTTTGATACAGGAGTTGGTGTCGAGGTTATCGAAAACAAAGGTTATTTAGCTACCAGAGTTTACTTGCCTTGGACTTATATGGTTAGTACATTAATAAGTGAATTCGAATAAAATGAGGTTCAAATAAAATGTACAATTATTGTGTTTGTATTTTTTAGAATAAAACCAGAGGTCTTATGGGGAATTGGAGTTATGATATTAGTGACGATTTCATGCTTGCCAATGGCAGTATGCCTAATTTGCCTGCTATGATGAACGATTTTGAACAACTTCACACAAGATTTGCAGTAGCTTGGTTAGTTGATGATCATGATGACAATTTTTTGGGACATTCTTTGTTCGTCAGAGAACACGGTCGATCTGCGAGTACTTATAATAATCGATCATTCGTCCCAGAGTTTAGAAAATTTGTCAATGACATTATACCAAGTAATCTGTAAGTCTAAATATAATGCGATATTATAAAAGTTGCACAATAATTCAACGACAAAATTGCCGACTAACCAATTATTTAAACATATATTATATAACTTTTACAACGATGTCTTTTTAAGGATAGTACAGAAATAAAGGATATAAATTAAATTAATTACATTGTGTATCATTATGTGATGCAAAATATAAATAATAAGTATAATATAATACAAAAATGCAAATATAGTTTATGGTACAAAATGTAAATAATTTAATTTATATCATTTTTTTCTTTACTATCCTTGAAAAGTGATCCAAGTTGCTAAAAGTTGTAAATATATTTGTTAATAATTATTTAGTCCTTATTATTGTCGTTAAATTATTTCGCATATTTATTAAACAGATGTTAATTTATTTTTATATTACAAAATTTATTAAAAATTATATAATTTCTATTATATCTATTTAATATAAACAATAAACATAAATTTGTTGAATAGAACTGACGATATAGAAAAAATGAATAAAGTCTGTGGTGAAGTTTACCAGTGTAAATTTGATTACGCATTGAGCTTAAACTGGGACATGGCTGAGTTCACCAAGAACTATTACGACAGTGTCACGAAGATCAGGGAAATCAACAACAGAAAAAGTTCGTTTTAATTTCATTTCATAATGAATGCGATTGAGATTATATTGTTATTTTGCACCATTTCCACGTTTTTATACAATAATTAATTACAGTTATCTCGTGTGGAATTTTGGAGACGCCACGATTCGGTCGGAAGAATAATTACCGCTTCGATCCCGGGACACAAGTTACGTTTGAATGCCACCAGGGCTTTGTATTAATCGGAGATCAGCGCAGAACTTGTATGCCGGAAGGACGATGGAATGTACCTGAATACGGATATACCGAGTGTTTACGTAAGTACCTATTATCGCTTATTTCTGAATGGTATTCAATTTATCTTTGTTAGGGTATTATGATTTAGGTACGGCGTTTATACATACATATGTGCACGATTTGTCATTTATATAATAAATATACAGTTTTTCCACCTACTTTTATTAATATGATAATTACACTTTGATAATAAATTTCACACCTGGAGAATTTATTTTTAAATAAACCTTGTGAATAAATTTAGGTCAGATAGAATATTCTCAACTGAATGCCTGGACTTCTGTGGGCATCATAACAGCGCTTC
Source organism: Axea sp. ZL-2020 (assembly GCA_022817665.1). NCBI lineage: Eukaryota > Metazoa > Arthropoda > Insecta > Hymenoptera > Scelionidae > Axea > Axea sp. ZL-2020. Next base: position 7,398 of record JABFOX010001236.1, read on the forward strand.
TGATACCCGCGATAATATTAGTTGCATGGGTGGTAGTTTGTTTTGGGAGAAACCGAAAGGATAATGATGTTTCGAGGTCGTGGAAATTTTCTGGACGAACATACAGTTTGAAAGATGAGGACTTGTCAGAATCGAAACCATCTACATTTGTAAGATCGATCAGTAGCACTAGGACTCCAAAAGTTAGTAACTTCGCGCAATTGTCTCCGTCGCGAATTAGAAGGTCTTATGAAGGAGTTTATCTCACGCACGAACCGCTTCCCAACAGACCGAATATTGAGTTCGAGGAGAAAGACTGGGATCTGAAGCGGGATTACAGTTCCTCATCACCTTCGGATCCACCTAAAATGCTTGACAGTCCTAGTAGAGAAAGCGATGTTTAGAGTCTCGAATTTACATTGATAAAATAAATTGTAAAACCGCGGAAATAAATTAAAAAATTTTAATTATACTTAAATATATTTATGTGCTATTCGATATCACATCTGAGGCTCGATCTTAAATTAGGTTTGATAAAAGAATATCATTGGTTGAAATGTTGGTTGAAAGTAAAAACTATTAATTAAATATAACATTTTAATTTTATAATTTAGATTTTTCAATGTAAAATGATACCATATAATGTTATACCTTTATATTATTCTTAATTGTATGTGACATTATTTAGAAAAAGCAGTTTTTATAGTTTGAAATAGCTAACGTTTATCTAAAGGCAAACGTTATGATTGCTTTTAGTTTTTATAAGTTATTATGATCATTTTCATAAATGTATTTCTCTTTGACTTTCAATGAAAAATCGTGCACAACTTCAATTGAAATGTCGAAATTCTCTCAGCATTATCACACTTTTGTTTGCATCTGGTGCGTAGAAAATATCGCTTTACAGTTAATGATCGTGGAATAGAAAGAACGATTATTTTATTATATAATTTTTACTTCATAATTATTATCTCGCAATTATGAAAAGTACACATTAGTTTTTATAATTATATTTGTTACAATATAATAGATTACGTGTAATCACTGATGTATTTTTTCCGAATAAAACATTTGTACAAAACGTTTTGACGCGGAAATTTCTATTCCACGAATATCAATTTCAAGATTTATCGTATGGGAAAAATGAAATTTATTTGACTTGATTGAAGTGGAATGGAAATTTCCACCATGGTTTTGTGAAATTTCCATTTCCATTATTTCCACTCAAAGTTAAGGAACGCAAGATTTAATTTTAAATTTCATTAAAAATTTGATTTTTATTTGATATTTTCTAATGATTAAATTCCATGTTTTTCTTGATTTATAACACAGTTCAGACCAGTATAATGCGCGAAATTTTATTTCCGTTTCTATTTATCCATATTTTTCATGCACGGCAGATCAACAAGAATACAGTTCCCGTCAAGCCGGTCTTTCAACTGGTATTATTTTGGCATGTATTATACCCATAATGCTGTGCATAATTGGAGTGGCGGTGCAAGTTTTAAAAGGTCGAAAAGCGGAAGAAAAAGAGGAACCAGCGTTTGCAAGGTAAAGTGACATTACAAAAGAGATGCTAATTTATTTACTGTAGAAGTTTAATTTTGCCTACTTAATATATTTCTTTATAGTCAATGCATGTAATGCCAGATTAAGAAATTTATTCCCAACCATTAAAGTTTTAATTTAAAAAATTGTGTTGTTTCTGCACAGAGAACAATCTAATATGACGTAAATGTTTGTATCAATAAGAATTTATTTGTTTTAAATTAAAATACTCAATTGAAACAAGTATTATATTGAAATTAAATAACTGTTTTCTTATAAATAAATATACAATTCAATTAAATAAAAATATTCGATGTTCTTTTTTTTATTGGACGTTAAATTTAAATGACGTTGAAATTTGTAAAAAATTAAATTGTTTTTGTTCATTAAAATTCATTTCAGGCAGTATACTTTATTTTGGAATAAAGTTAAGAGGTACCTTTTAAATATTATTAATAAAATTAAATGTTTCGTTATTTTATAAGTAATACTAAAATACATCGTATGACATTTCTTATTATACTTTAATTATAATTAATTATAATGTACTTCTAAAGAAATGTTTTTAGTTCAACAACATTTATTATAAATTAAAATAATTTATGAATTTACATTGTAGTTTTACAATTAGTACAAAATTAATTAAATTATATTCGATTTCTTAATTAAATTCTACCAGAATTAGTCTGATTCACATATTATTTTTAATTGTAATTAATAAATTGCGTTAGATATATTTTAAATTGTAAAAATATTTGAAAACGACGATATAAATATGGATAAAAATTAAGATCACTTATAAATATGAAATTTAAATTTTAAAATGAACATAACTTACATTAGTTTCATTCCTTTATTTTGACCATTGTTGGCAACCAGTATTGGTGTTCCGTAGAGGCAGATGATCAATCTGAAACAGTAATATACTTTATATCAATCTTGACAAAGAACTAATATGAGTGGCCGAAGAATAATTAATTTTATTCTTTCATTTTTTACATAAAACCCAATACTTATAGATTTTATAAATAAAATATATAACCTATACTAAATTTATGTGTGATTAAATATCATTTATATGTGATATATAAATAATGATGAATAATCATATTTGTCTTAAAACACATACATGAGATCAATATGTAACACATGTATGATATGGTATTTTTAACTCTCGAATGCAATAATGTTATTGCAACATTTATAAAACTGTTAAAATTCTCGTGTTGATTACAGTAATTTTTCAAGGTATATTAAAGTTTCATTTCGATTATTTTAGAATTGTTGGCTAAAAATTCACGGTACTGTGCCAGTACTGACCAAATTGTTCATTTATACGTGAAAAATATTAATTAAATTGTTTTTTTTTTTTACATTAAATTTCTTCCAGTCATTGAGGTGAAGACATTTTATCGATGTATTTTCAATAGGTATTTAACATTCAAACTAATTTAGTGTAAACTTATTAATTATTAATTGACACTTCAAACATTATAATCGATTTTTTAATCAGACAGTTGCAAAATATATTAATATCAATAAGATTACTTCAAAATAATTAATATATAATAACTCAAATTAAATATTGTTAACTACTTGACATTTAAGTTTTTATTTCACAAGGTTTCTTGGAAATGAATTATTATTCCTTTTTGTTGCTTGAAATGACTTCATTTTATACGGTTGCAGAATTCGACCGACTGAACTACAAGGAATTAAAAGACTCAACGAAGAAGGAAACAGAAACTCGTCAATATCGACCGGCAGAGCAACGGAAATAAATTGAAATTTACTTTCCTTCCAATGGTGACTATTATAGGATTGTTTTTACGACGTTTGTTATTTCTTTTTTACATCGTTTCTATATACGCAGCTTTTTAATCAATCGTTCTTATGTAAAATTGGCATCGTATTTGATAGTTTTTGAATTAAGACATTTTTTGGACGAATGTGTTAATAAGAAAGTTATTCTAAAATTAATGGAAATATAACTTGCAATATGTAAAATTTATAAAGGGAATTTGTAGACTTTTTGACAATTTCTATAATACTTTCAGAATATCAAATGATCGTAAAATTTGAGAATTGTTGAAAGTTTATTAATACGCTTTATTAATAAATTTTTTTGAATTATTAATAATTTATAATACATATACTTCAGGCCGTTTTAACATTATTTAAACAAATCGTCTGAGATTTTCAGTTTGTCAGAGTATTTTCTTCAACTGAATAAATCAAATTTCCACCTTTTAATCGTTTGTCGTTTTAAAAGAATAATGACGAAAGTGTTTTGCATTGTATAATTTATTTATCATGTTAACAAGTTTCATTTTTCACGGATACAGTCAAAACTACGCTAAGTCGCATTTGTTCCGTCCATAATTCATTTACCGCTAACAGATCATCACTTTCCATCATTGGTTTAAATGCCGCTCACTTGTCTTCTTAACCTGCCATCTTAATTAAGTTTATCTTAAGGTTAAAGTTAAACTCATACATTTTGTTATCGTACTACAATTTCTGTAAGCGTACATTTTAAAATCATATCGAATAAAATTGTTACGATTAATAAACCAAAAGTATTCTTTCGAATGCTTTTCAATCAGATATTTCAAGTGAAATTTTGTAATTTTTTTATTTTTAACTATAAGAGCCCGTTTTACTTGGAAAATGGAATCAGAGAATTTTTATTGTAAAGAGAAAGTGGATAAGCGAAAGAATGTTCAAATTAGAGAATTAAGAAACTTCGTAGAAGAAGTGCTAAGAAGCAATAACAAATGCAAACAAAAAATTAAGCGACATTAGATGTCTAATGTTTCTTTACATACAAAGAAGAGTTTGTTTACAACGGTATGTTTTCAATGCTTAATGTTTTGTTTATGTGTTCAATTGTAAAGCAATAATTTTCTTTGTACATAAATTCAATTTTTAATTTTTGATTAAAAATACATATTGAAAACATGTCGCTGAATTTGCGATTTTGCTTATTTTAATTGTATTACCACGCTAAACGTTCTACTTCGTTTATGGTACAAATTCATTTTGTCGTCGTCTTAAGTTTTCTAAGTAGTTCAAGAATGTTTAATTAGTACGGCATGTAAAAACACATACAATAGTTTGTAACGTGCAATTTTTTAAATAATACGAATAAAATATTGTTTAAGTTCTTTTAGAATAAATGCTAAAATATTTTAATACTAAAAATAAGTATACTTAATGATATAGTAGTCTGAACGTAGCAGTTACAGTAATGTAGCGTTAACCATTAGAAATGGTCGGTAATCTAGGTTAATTGCTCTTCTGAACAATTATCTCGAAACGTAATAAAAACCTCAAATTAACCAAAACCAATAGCGTTCCTTAAGTACACTGCACGGACAAATCCAAACGAGAATGTTGTAAAGATCTGGGGACAGACGATGAGCTTCCTAATGAATCTGTACTTGATTTTATTTCATTGAGAATGAAATTTCTGCCCGAAATACCGTGTTGTTTATTTTCTTAGGTTTATTGATAAGTAACATATGTATGCTTTTGATTGAATAATTATGAAGTTTTTATTTATATTTGGGCTTGCATAAATAAACTTCCTAAATCCGAGCTTGCCTTTTAAAGTTTGTAGAAATATACTTTCTGACAGTAATAAAATGAAAAAAATATATAAATATTAATAATGAGTTAACATTGATTAAAATATGCGTTAATGATAATTTATTTTTATTTTGCACCGTACAATGATGAACTGATTAAAGTATTATTAAATATTATAATAAATATTATAAATGTATATTAGATGTATACAAAGTGTTTATGATTGTATATGATGGTTCTGTTTCTAATTAAAAATAAGAAAACAATTTATCAATTATTCAGGTTGTTAAACCGTTCTATAAGGAGAGAATTTTTACGTAATTATTTACCAACTTTTCTCACAAGTATTGGATATGTTTTTAAAAACAATATTACATACATGATCGGTTATTACTCACCAACAGTACACATCGCCAGCTTCCCAGCGAACTTTCAAGAAACCGAATAAACATGCTTTTGTTTATATATATTCTTATTTAATGTTATTATATATTTAAATGTATTGTTGACAATAACAATCTGAATGTGTTCTAAGAAATGTGAAGTTTCTTATAATTACTAGAAACATATTAAAGAAATATACAAATAAATCATTTTTAATTTTTTGTTTTGATTACAATGAATATTTATTTTGATTTGATGTGCATTTTAAAATGATTTAAAGTTTATGACTATTTATCAGTTATTAGATTAATGAGTTAACTAATTTTGACTAATTACAGTGCCATATATCATGATTCGAAAAAATGTTCCCGACAAACATTACGTACTTGTTTTCATTGAATCCGAATATGCAATAAAAAATTTCAAAGTAGCTTCCCGTCCCATCCTCAGTAGCGATAGCTGGAGGAGTAATTTTCTCTTAGGTAGACGCTCCCTTGAAGATATTAAAGGTTTATTTGAAACCATTTTTTTCGCAAAATATTTATTTTTCGAGATTTT
>JABFOX010001237.1:0-13457 GCA_022817665.1 Axea sp. ZL-2020
TTAAAAATTTAAATTCTAAAAATGAATTCTAAAAATCACACCACTCTTACTTTTGTGCAATTACATATCGTCTGTGAAATGTCAAATAAATTTGTCCTCGCGTTTCTATACATTTATGAAATTTCTTTTTAAAGGAAATATTACCATTCTTCTTGGTCGCATTGTCAACGAAATACGTGAAGTGGGCTTTTCTGATGGTTTGTTTACGTCCAATAGACACAAGTCGCGAAAGCATGTTCGTTGCCAACACCTCGAGGGCCATACTTGTCTCGCACTCGCACTGATGTCGCTACGAATTGCAATACTCGGCATTACTGAAGTCGAGCTTGTTGATAACGGGTCAACAATCTGGCGAAGATACATGAGATACTGATTTACACACAATTCGCCTACACAACCGTAATTCGTGACCTTGTTATCACGTGATTTCTCAATTCTCCGTACGATATGTTCGATTGTTGATTTTATTTTTCTCGCGTTCGCACAACAAACCTTTGTAGTTCATTCGATTTAAAAGACACTTTTTTTTTTTTACGCAAGACGTGCTTTACTATTTTAATTATCTAAGTATTTGTATTTCTTGGTATTCATAAGTAATTGGAAAACTTTTAGGATTGTGAGAAACAAAATTATTTTGTGCCTTTTTAAAGACTACAGAGAATATTGCTATTATCGTGATAAACGATTTGTTTAATGTTTTGTTTATTATTTATACGTCACTGAAATTGGCTTTTGAACAAAATACATCCTGGAAAAAAAGAGACAAAATAAAGATAATGCATTTTTTTTGCTTTCTGACAAATTCATTCATGCTTTACATTTGTTAATTCTTTGTTTATTTAATTTCTGGTATTATTAAATTACAGTTTGGGAACAAATTTTGCTTAATTTTTACTTTAACGTTTTACTCTGGGTTGCTCCTGGAATGCAATTCATTATTATGCGCCGAGAGGAAATGTATTATTAAATTTGAATTTTTATCTAGACACAATCAGATTTATATGTATCACCAAATAAAACTATTTTATAAAAAAAAAACTGTATTTATACAAATAATGTTCTTGCTTTATTTAAGTACTTTTCAATATGGTAATTTTTCTTAGCCAACTCTATCATTTTTTGATGCATTTTAACTTTTTATCTGTAATTAAAAATGATAGAAAAATTATTGCTATATAAGCAGGTGTAAAATAATTTATAGTTCATAAAATTGCAATTTTATAAAGAAACGTTAAATTAAATTAATAAATTTTCGTTTTGCGTATACAATGGACAAATAAATATTAATTTTATCACAAATAAAGGAAATGTACATTTCCTTTATTAATCTAATTAATTGATGAATACAATTTACTTCAATGAATATCTGAAGATTAATTTAAATAACTAAAATATGTATAGAAACATTTTCAATGCACTGAAAAATTACGTATTTTTTCGTAGTATTTTTTCATCATTATGAATAATTGAGCATATTTACCTTTATTTTTCCTTTTGGGTTTAATAATTGAAAGTGTTGCAAAAAATAGGAATAAAAAAGAATAATGAGTTTAAAAATAAATAAAATTAGTCCAAAGACTAATTGAATGCTTTTAGAGTAAATATATTTATAAAAAATAGCACATGACAGTTAAACCAGATAATAATAAAATGGAATAAATAATTCATGACTGATATTCAAATTTTTAATTCATAGATTGCATTTTTGGAATTGTTATTGTTTGTTTTTTTTTTTTTTTTTATTTATAATTCCTTTAGTTTTAATTAAAATTATTATACAAAATTTCAGTAATTATAGGATTACTTTTTAGGAAACAAAAAAAAAACATTTCCAGAATATTTTTAGGTAAATCTAAATTTTTATCATACAGGGAAGATAAATATGTACTGGCTTAATTATGATACGGAATTATCCTTGGTACTACATACATTTAGATATGGTATACTGTTATTAATTTAGTTCAAGTTAGTCTGATCAGTTTAAGATAATTTTATCGATAAATTTAGCAAGTGCTAGATTTGCGTTCGAGAATATTTATAATTTCAAATCCTTTGTTCAATGATTTTGTTTAAACGAAAATTGTGTTAATAAAAAAACATGTATAAATTAAATTTTATAGCAGAATTTATAAATTGTTATAAACACGATTTTATAACAGAAGAACGTCTAAGGCATTTAAATAACCTAAAGATAGAATAAGAATGAATTGAGACAGATACAATATATTTTTTCCTCAACATTCCTACGATTAATTTGTTTTATTGAGTGTTTGAACTGTAATCAAATACGTTTGTCATGTTCAAACATGACAGTAATTTTACCGTGGGAAATAATAATTGATGTATTTTGATTCTACAGGAATCTAACATGCATTTAATATAATTATTAATTAAGTCATATTCGATTTTCACACTTTCTATTTCACACTGTTTTAATTTCCATAAAAGCTCTATTAATTAGAAAAAGAAAGACGCTTAAAAATAAAAAGGATTCGTCCCGCATAGTTTCTTATGAATCTGTATAAATTCGTAATATTACTCTTTGTAATTTCATATAGATCTACAGAATTCTATGTTCCTGAATGAATTCGACACGAATGCTGTAAAAGAACGGTACAGCACATCATAAAATCAATATGGTATATATATAATTCCACATGGCAATTATTTCCACAAGGAAATCAGGCAATGCAAGTAAAATGTAAATGTTTAAGGATAAAATTAAAGAGATGACTAATGAATTATAAAAATTAGGTTGTCTCATAATTGATTATAATTTTTATTAAAATTTCCTTCATAACTCGTCGAGATAAAAATAGTACAAGATACGAAAATGCAACCAGGACAAGAACGCAATTGACGAAGACGAATAACCAGAAAGAAATCAGAAATCCTTTTAATTACGCTGTTTTGTTCTCTGAAGTAATAAAACGTTAATTACATGTCAATGATGAATGAAGTACAACACACGTCGCGGTGCAAAAGTGTAAAGAATTCAGTGCTACACTCAATATCTTTCTTACGACTGAAATCGTGTTTAATAATCTTCCACTACAGTAAGCTCTTCGTAAAACGTAGTAACATCGTAGTTTACATTAGTTTACAATGGTTTACGCCTCGATTCATCAATATGCCAATTGCGATGGTTCCCTGGTGTTGGAATCTCCAGCGTCCAAGTTCAACAAACCTATTCGGTATAGAAATATTGTCAATTCGCGTCGCGTTTTCCCTCATATTTGTTTGTAAGGTTTTGTTTTTGATGAAAAATATTCCGCGCTACGATTCCAGCACCGAATCCGCTTTTTCTCAAATTCATCGTTCCCCTTTCCTTATGCTCGTCCAAATCATAAGAACCATAATTGCTATTGTTTCTTAATACCAGTTTCATTAATCACATCATCTATTAGATGTAGACAATATATAAATAAGAAATAATGGATATCGGAGTAAGCTATTTTTTTCTTTACTTGTAGGTATCTTTCCTCGTCAACTTTCATTCGATATGAAACCGTTCAGCGAACGCGCACAATTATCAAGACGGGCTCTAATGACGATTCAGTTTTCAACTTCATTCATCCCTAAGTACATTTGCTAACTCTTCATCTAACGTATTTCTTTTTATATCAACAGCGCCTACGGTTTCTTGTCAAAATGCCCGTGGAGAAAAGGGATGATGAGAATAAATGATAAAGTAAGATGTTTGGAAGATGTACATTCGTGTTTGTACTTTTCTTAAGTTAACTTAATCACCGTAGTTTTGTTTTCAGAATCAAGTAGATCTTTTGTTATTTCCTTGACCAAAGAAGAATTATGTCTGAAAGAATTATAACTGTGCCTAAAATATATTTCATTTAAAATTTGATGACCCTTTAAACATAAAATTAATTTTTGTTCTCATAAGTCAATGACGAAGCTTTGGTAAAACATTAAAATCTTCTTCGATTCTAAAAACATTAAGGAGAAACACACTACATTTTAAATATTGAATGCATCTATATTGGAATTATAACGAAAGAAAAAAAACTTTGATATCAGTTTTTATTATTCTTTAGTTCTTAAATTGAATTTTAAGAACAATTCAAATTAATCTCGTCCATTATTTGCAACTTCTGTTGTGCACCACTTTCCTCTACAAGGCATTTTTACAGATCCAATTAGCTCAACGACATTGTTTATGGAATTACCGTACCATATTACTTAAAATTTTAATATTATGAAGCAGAGTATTAAAACATTCTAAAGAAATCTCTATTTTCTAGGAACATTTGTTAAAAATAAAAAAAGGATATTGAAATATTAGTAAGTTCTGACCAAAAGTGTATCACCTTCAAGTTAATCATAATTCATTAAATAGATTCTAAAGAAAATTGTCTTTTCATGAATTATTCATACGACTAATTTTATAATCAAAGTCTCATTTAGTTCAACTGACTTATTTAGTTAAAGAAGCTTAATAATTAGAACTACTAAATATTCAGTTTAACTAATTGATATTTTAGAAGGACAGTAAAACTGGCAGAAATAACCTGACACGAAACAGACAAATAAATTTATAACCAAAATTTGTCCATTTCTTGCTGATTTACTTTCTGTTAGTTTTATTGTCATATAAGTGGTACTTAAGGTGAAACAGAAAGTCTAACATTAAGAAATTAATACAAAAATGGTAAATCATTTTGGTGTGGTTATTTGAAGAAACAAATTCTTTTACTATATAAAAATACTTGTAATACATGCAGCAAAAATTTATTTGTTATTTGTGTTTGCAGAACTAAAAAATCATGAAAACGATAGAATGAGCAAATTGGAATAAAGAAACTTAACGGTATTATATTTTTGGACAGTACTATACGTTGAAAATTCTCCAATATGGTACTATAACCAACGGCAACGTAACATCGAGTGGCCTCCACTCATTCTTTCCCTTTCACGCTTTATTTTACATTCCTCACGACCGCATGACGACCCTCGCATCTCTTAATTCCTCTTTATAATAAATATAATCAATGACTCGCACTTATATTTTACATTTCCGTTTCTCTTTCTCATCTCTTTCATCAGTAACTAATCGATATCTTATTGTCGTATGAACTTTTATTACGGCCTACGCGGGTCACTCGTCGGGTGACGCTACCAACGAATCGCAATGCCGTCTATTCAACGGTTTCGAAAATACGATTGTCAGAGGACTCTTGCCCAGAGGGCGCTGCCCGCGGGTACCCGCAAACCGTAACGGATAATTGCGTTTATCACGTTCGAAAGAGTTGCGATGAAAAAACAGGTGTCCATGAGCGCTCATGATAAATCGACGAACATCAAGATCAATCTATACGCGAGATCAATCCATCACAGCTAATTCTGCAGAACTTGTATGTTCTCCGATGATTTATCATGCGTTCAATGCGCTAGAGTTTTCGGTTCCACGGTTTTTTCTTGATTCGATCTTGCTTCGTACGCTAGTCGAGCCGCCACCTTGTGGCGCGAACCGGTGAAGCGTGGCGGGGTTAGAATTCCGAGGTCCCCTCTAGCGTACTTTTTTTTAATTAAAGATACATTAGCCACTGGTTTATTTTGCTTATACTAAGCTTATTTATCAATAACTCCGTGAAGTTTTTGTAACTAAACTATGTTTTACTTTTTTCAAGGGCGAATAGTCCTTCAGTAATATATACTCACGTCATTTTGATGTTAATTCAATCTCTTTAACATTGAAGCAACAGTCCAAAAATGTTGATTTAAACTAATGCTATATCGATTAATGTTTCCCTTTATCTTTAATTTTATGAAAAGCTTTCTGACATCGTTCAAAATTAATTTCGTCTTGGTTTTAGCTGAAAAATGCTCTCAAAATACACTTCGCCTTTGAAAAGAATCGAACATCGTTACGAATCGTGAAATCTGGATTTCCGTTTATTCGTGTCCTTTTTTGTGTCTTGCCTTTTTTGCTTTTTGTAAGCTTTTCCGGATTTTCTAGGCACTTCGATGACAAAGAAAATAGAATTCTTCGCAATGTCGCTCGTAACGTCGATGGACACCTAAACCAATGAGAGGCTGTATTCAGTGCGATGAAAATGAAATCATTCTTGACAATACAAGATATATGTGCAATATCTCTCAGTAATATCACTTTCTGATATCACATAATATTCTTGACAATACAAGATATATGTGCAATATCTCTCAGTAATATCACTTTCTGATATCACATAATATCCCAGATGTTCAAAGATATCTGAGTATCTGAAATATTGCTTCAGAATATTGAAATGTCCGTTTTTATGTTCTGTCATTTTGTGGGTAAAAAGAGCGACCATAATAAATCTAGCCGATATTTGAATTTCAGATTTTCATATTATCCATCTGACGCGTTATCCATGGAGCTACGGTGATATCCAACGTCTACTATAAAACCAAATTAGACTACTGAACATTTTTTCACGGATATGAACTGTAAGTGTAGTTTTGTAATGAAACATTTATTTGTTGAATTTTCAAGAAATATTTAAATATTTTTAATTATAATTTTATCTATAGTCCAGTAATATCATCAAAATAACTTGACTTAATTTCAGAATAAGCAGACATTACGATATCAATCGAATTTTATGAATTTGTTAGATTATCTTTATGCAATCATAGATAATTTGAATGCCACAAAATGATCTTTATGGAACATCGGTGCAATATTTTATTTTAAATGAAACATTATCCATATATCTTGTGCTATCAAGGATAATTACAAATGAGAGAAAAAAAATGTAAACAATATCAAAAATATGCACCTAAACACGACTGTTGAGAATATAGAGTTTCGATTTTGAACTCTGATTTGAGTAATGTTGCCTTTAAAAAGCCAAATTAATTGTCCGCGTTAAAATAAATTAAAACACAAAATGACTAGATTGGTTGCAATATGAACCTGTATGATTGCGAAAGTGCCAGTGTGCTATTTGTTTTTATTTTTTGTGCCATAGTAAACTTTCGCATGAGAAACATAAAATTTAATTTTTATATATTTTAAGACACGTACAAAAAATAAAAAGTACCGATTAAATTTGTAATGGTATCAACGCTTAAGAATGAAAATCGAATTTTCTAAAAACGTAATGTATACAAACAACGATACAATGCATTGCACGAGTATTTATTTAAAAAATTTTGCAATATAATAACTTAATAATCTTAACTTAAAACATATATATTTATATATATGCGCTATGTTAAATATTAAATGTACAATAAATAAGACATCACGCAAAATTAAAAATAATTATATTCAAGGAGAAAAAAGAAAATTGGGATAAAAAGACTTGGAATGTGCAGCACGAACTTGTAATCATACAGCATCATATCATCGAGACTTTCTTCACTGGATGAAAAATGCGACCTCGCAACGATAACAATAATAATAAATATAATATTAACAACAAACAAAATCCACACAAATCCGAACGTGTGAGCGAGCATGCGATCAGTTTGCAAAATATACGGTTATTTCTAATATGTATACAGCGATAAGTTGGGAGATGTTGCTAGATGGCGTCACCAGATATTTAAAAATCTCCGCCTCAACAATAGCATAGATACCAATAGACAATTTAATTTGAAATACTCATTTCTGCAATAATAAATAAATATTGTAATCTATTAGTATCTATTATAATTCTACAATGCTTTGTTGTTTACTCGTGCCAATCACAAACTAACTCGACTTCTAATTGAATCGATGTAGCAACTGAACATATAGCGCTATTTAAATGTTCAATGATATTATAATGAAAACTATAGAACTATAAATATAATTTTGGAACGACCAGTGTTTCTTTTACTTTTATAAACAGAAAATTACAAATTCTGGTGCGTCAATGCCGATCTAACAACACCTTAATTTGCGTAAGTTACACCCCTTCGGCGTCGCATCAACGGTCGTTAAGTTACAATAATAATAGGTTTCGAGTACTTAATACCATCGCATATAAAAACACACGTATACACACTGCGGAGAAATATAACCATTTGTGTCTTTGAATAGTGAATTCATTCTCCGTTTGCCAAAAGAAAAGTGAGATGAAGTTCGAAAACGAAAACGTTTCTCGCATTCGCGCAAACTTCGTTTATTCTAATTGTCTCATTTAATTCATTTAACCGATAATTTATAGCTCACATCACCATGATATATAAATATATCTACGAATTCTTTATTCTGTTCAATTACACAACGCAACCAATATTGCGAGGTCGGCTGAGATCAAACTCCGCCGATGATTTTATTCTCGTTAACCGAAGGGTAGCACTATTTGTAATATTTTTTTGTATTTTTTACTTATACAATATATTATTAACCTTTGTTTTTTTATATATGTGTAATTTACAAGCACATATACATATATTTATATATGTATATATTAATCTTCGCGTAAACCTAAATATTAGTTTCTTCCTCGCATTGTTCATCAACGTGATCCATGATCCACACTGTCTCAAACTACGAATTCCTAATTTGTTTATAACAAAAACACTTGTTGCAATGTCTTGTAAACAGTTTGCTTCCATTTTACTTCGGGTTATTGTTAACTGCTATCCAGAATAATAATAATTGTAGCGATAGAAATTATCGTATTTATAATATAACCTTCTTTTTTCGACTATCTTTATATTTACAGAATTATGATACAAGTGTGGGATTGTGAAAGAGCGCGGTGCTTGTGTCTTCTCGATTCTTTGTTAGAACTGAGTTGCTAATTTTGAAGTAGAACAAGCACTTGCAGTGTCTTGAACTTCAATATCAAATACATTTTCGGTATAAAATATACTCAGAATTGCAGTAGTTTGTATCAAAGTTCAAAATAATACAAGTAGGTATAAAACAAGTTTTTTTTCCGTTTTGTAGAAAATTAGAATAGAAAACAAAGGTCGTAAGCATCGCGCTCGCTTCATCTGTGTTATTCAATCCAATAATATATGTTTATTTTGTACTATATATGATCTTAATGCAACGATCCAGTTGATTGCATTTTGGTACGACGTATTAATTTTTACAACAACTTGTGTTTCCGCCAACTACCGTGCATTTCCGGCGTCAAAAGACTTCGGTTCGTCACTATTACTGTCTTTTTGGTATCCGTTTGGTATCGGCAATGACTACAGATACACCGAGTCAACACAAAAAAAGACCACTATGGAAATTCAGATTCTGCAATTCGTGTATTTATAGTCATCGAGGTGTAACAACTCGAAAGCGTTGCGCATTACAAATTCATTGATTGATATGGAGTACAATGATTGCCTAAAAAGTCGAACGAGCTATGGTTTTTCAAGAAATGCGAATCGACCAATGAAAATGCGCCAATAATGCCCCACCCTGAACAAACCGTACGAAGCACTCAATAAAAACTGTACATCCCCAATTTGCAAGCACCATCTAGAATTTGCTCGAAAATGCCTCGGATCGTCACGCATCTCCTCCATGATTACAAAATATATATATATTACTTTAATTCTTTGTTTCTTTTTTCGCCATTTAAATTTTATTCTTGAAAAATGCATAACCGTTCCGCAATTTATCGTCGTCGTTCTACAATTAAACCATCGTCGAATATTCAAAAAATGTCCAACAGTACTTGTTTCCCTTGTCACTTTGCTTCAACGTTTCGCGTTCCTTGATTCGTGTAACAGTACCGCTTATAACATATTAAAAGTTTCCGTATATACAATAGCACAATGCAATACGATACGGCATTTAGCTCGGCTTCAGTCTCTTTCACTCGGATACGTTTCATAGTATACGTACATATTTTTGTTTACAATGTGTCCCTCAAAATTTGCACACACACATACTCTCACTCGCTCTCCTCCAATAAAGTTCGTGTATGCGACAATACTCGATTTATATCACTGGCGTCCGTACACAAAATATCACTGCGAGTCCTAAAATTAGTTTTATCCCTTTGTTTCTGTTCAATTTTTTGTTTCCTATTTCAGGATTCTGCAACTTGCTGGTTGACCAACGAGGAAGTGACGAGTGGGCCGCACTCAGTTCCGCCTCGCCCCGGTAATTAGTCATTCGGTTCGTGACACAGGCAGAGCTGACAAGACGCGATATTTACAGTGGAGCTTTGTAATTTTGACTAGAACTGGGGAGGAATCTTCGATTCCCCCCGGGAGTGGAAGTTCCCTGAATTACGGCGACTAGACTCGATTCCTATCGTTAATTATGGCACTACGTTCTTCATCTTCTTCGAATAAGGTTGGCTTAAATGATCGCACAGAGCCAACCTTAGTCACGAAGTTACCTTAGAGGAGATGGTTGGAGGATAGGTTTGAAATTATTGAACCAATTTTGCATTGCAAAGTTAGTCAAAAGATGGCCCTACGAGTTTTACTCTCTATCCTCCTACCTCAAACCGTAGTATTCCCAAAAGTTGAATTCGCTATCATATCTCTCATCAATAGTTAAATTAAAACTGTTACTCATCGAATCACGGTAGAATCTAGAAGAAAACTTTCCCCAAAAATTTATACCATGATTCTCGTTAAATTATAATTAGACTAGACTTACTTTGTTTTCAAAGTCGGGATAGGATTGAGTCATTTCATAGCTCCACAGCTGAGGAAAGATAGAATTGGTTTATATCTTTACACCGCTTTGGGCTTTAGAACAATGGAAGTTTCTCTTCAACCAGTTTTCATCGTTACAGTCAAAACGAAATATTCTAATGGTATCCAATAATGCAATAATATGTTTGACGTAAATATACCAACAAAAACTTGTTAAAGAGCAGACTTCCGTACATGTTATACTACCCCGACCACAATCGGGGATTGACTAGCGCATACGCATTGCTTTGATTCACAAAACAACTTGTATGATGCATCGAAGTATAACGTTCCCCTTCGTTTGATTTCTCTTAACTTTCCTTTGCTTTTTCTTTTCCCTTTAACTTTTTGGTACGTTCAACGATTAGAGTAGGTAAAAAATCTTGCCGTCTGTGCTCTACGCAGCGTCACGGCGCTTAAATTCTTAAAAATGGCTCTGTCAAATCTCGCTTGTTTGGATGGACCGAATCGAAACGGCTGGTGGCAAGGACGGTTGCAGGTCGACGCGTGTCGCTCGTCACCGAATCGCCGGGTACGATTGCGGGACTCGTGCGGCATCCTGAAGACAGATTTACGAGAATGGTAAATCCTCTTCAGGTGACTCGTCATGGTACTCCTCGTGGTCGGACGTGTGTCACAAAACATCCGCAGCTTGACGAGGACTGATACCGATCGTCGGCGAAAGCTGGCCTTCGTCTATCGTCACGGTCTTCGGGTCTTCATCCTTCCATTTGTCCATCGAACGTCGCCTCGCATTCATGAAAAAGTTGCCCACTGTCGTCGGTTCGAGACCCAACTGCCGCGCGATCGTCACCTGCATTTCTTTCGACGGCCTTTTCGTTTCCTGAAAAAAGTTTCGGTATTAGAGATGCATTTTTGTTCAAATATTATAAAGTGTCACGCGACGAAGACAATCAAGATTACTTTTTTCATTTCTTTTTAGCGAGTGTAACGCCATTGAAGGACACCACTACGACATACATTCAGTCAAAAAAGTACTGGGAAATCGTCTTTATCGATGTTCTTGGTTTGATGCACTATGAATTCCGGAAGGACAGATAGTCAATAAAGAATAATATTTAACCGTATTGGAGTGTTTGCGTGAGAAAACGGCTAGAATTATGGAATTCGTGGATTCTATACGACGACAATGCACCCTTTTGTACTGAGCAACAATTTAAGGCGAAAAATGCACCAACCACCGTATCCACCGGATTTAGTTCCGTATAATTTTTTTTTGCCTCAAAAACTGAAGTTGCCACTCCGTGGAACCTGTTTTCAATCGATCATCTTCATCATCATTTCAATCAATCAATCACAAAACTTAAGGCAATCCCGGAAAACGCCTATAAAAAATGTTTCGAGGATTGGAAACATTTCTTGCATATGCGTATTACATCAAATGGAGCCTACTTTGAAAGTGAAAAAATCAACCATATTCATTAATTGAAAATTGTTTTTTTTTTTTAACAATTCTTGATTTTTTTTGACTGAATGTATTGCGGGAAACTAAAAAAACAAAGCGAATTGTCAAATATTCACAAAATCAATTTTGAATTACCAAATCAACCTTCCACTACTGAAATATCGTTTCAATTTATTTTTTTTAAATTTTTTAATTTTGCACCGCAATTGCTTTTACATCTTAATTCATTTATCATTATTATTATTATAAATTAAGTTCTATTTATTCACTTCTCTTTAGTAACAAATATAATTTAACATTAAACATTCATTAAAATTTAAATTAAACTTTTTTGCTACAATTTCTCGACGGCTATTTAATTTCACGAATGATGAAAAAGCGAAGTTGATTTTTTCCCAATTAATGTAATAATTATTTTTCACTTTGTAGTTTATATTATTACGGATAAATAAATTATGAACTCAATGGAAATATTTCATATTCGCAATTGTAATTAAACACTTTTCTGCGATTTTATTTCTATACCAATAATGATAAAAATATGATAATCTCGAATATAAATTAATGTCAGTTAATTATTCAATTCAAATTGATTTGAAACAACTTATTATAAAACTCTTTCATTGTTTATATTTATATTCTTGTAACATTTATGAATTATTCATGGTGTAATATTTGTAATATTTATGCATTTTTCAATGAATATTTAAACACCAATTTCCTTTTATATACAATTTTTTACACCAGATAAATAATAAAGTATATTTTACAGTAATTTTAATAATGCATTTTGTTTACGGTATTGATTTTATTTATCACATACTATAATATTGATCCCATTGCTGTCCTTTAACGTAAATGATAAAAAATTGTTATAAATCGAAAACAAATAACATTCTTATTATTTGCAAATTTTTGCACAACGGTGGTGCGCTACAGCCTCACTCGAATGACGCATTTGTGTTTCAGTTTGGTCTGTAATTCAATAAAATGTGAAATGCACACGTTGAAAATAGCAAATTAACGTGAACACGCTGATCACCATTGACTTGTTTAGCAAAAATTAATCACCGACAGATTCATTTATTTTGTTAACTACTTTAACGGTGCGCTGAAATTTGAGGTACTTCACATAAGCTGTATTTACGGAACGATTACAGTAGTGTTTCATACACAAACTGGGCCGTTCGTCCAACCAGGTGTCCCATCGATTAAGAACCTCACGGATCCTTCAATTATGAATTGCTCCATTTGGACAATTGACTTTCTAAATTTTCTTCGAGCCACCTCGTATGAAAGATCAAATTTTCATTAAGCCATAAATAATAGAACAGTCATGAAAAAAAAGAAGAGGCAGGCGGAGGAGGAGGAAAAAAATGAACGAGAGCCATTGAACGTCTCTTCGTACAATTTTTTGACATTTCCCGTGACTTTC